>VCJM01000208.1:38680-52102 GCA_024139495.1 Backusella sp. ASU-2019c | reverse complement strand
AAAAAAAAAAAAAAAAAAAAAAAAAAAAAAAAAAAAAAAAAAAAAAAAAAGTATTGTTATTAGTCCTTTTGTTCGTTTAAAACCATTATAATATTTTTAAAAAAAGATGCTTACCCAGTAAACCGTGGATCCCAATGACTAAAAAGCAAAAAAAGAAAACATGGGTCAGTTATGATTTTTTTTGGGGAGTATAGGATTTGATCACAACTTACTGGCAAGATAATAATGACACAAATGACAGCCTGCCAAAACAAAGCATTATAAGGAATACGATTCTTCTCGGATAATTTATAAAGGTGCTTGGAGAAAGGAACACAGCCATCGCGAGCCATAGCCCATAAGATTTGGGCAGAAGCCAAAAGCGAATTACACAAGGAACCAAGAGAAGTCACCAAAAGAATGACCAAGAAAAACACGGCCAGTGGGGTATTCGTTGCACGCACAAAGTAGGTTGCAATGGGCATATCAGAATTAAGTAGCTCCTCTACATCTTGGATGGAAAACAAGACAGAGATGATGAGAATAAAACCTTGGAAGATGGCGCTGAGGACACAGATGATGATACCACGAGGCGCGGTAATATCAGCTCGCTTTGTGCCTTCAACAATCTGCGCACCACACTCATACCCAATCAATGCCCATCCGGCCTGTAAAAGTCCCAACAAAAACACCAAGCCATTATTGTCATAGCCCGTGTTGTTTTTAAATTCAGTGAAGACCCATTTTGCGCTAGGATGTGTTGGGGCCATGGCTGGACACACACAAACAACAATGATGGTGCCAATGGCGGCCCAAACCACCATGAATTTGTTGAGATAGGCGCTAAACTTGACACCTAATGTGGTGTATAAACTTCCCAGGATAATAAGACCGATATAAAGCCCCACATAGGCCCCTTGCTGGGTGATTTGCGTAAAGTTCATGATGTTGGCCATATAAAAAATAAACTCGGCACTGGTCCATGCCAATGTAATATCAACAGCAAGTAAACCAATCAAGTAAGAGTAACCATTGATCCAAGACATGACTATATAAAACGCGGTTAGATGGATTCTCAAAAAGTTTTTTGCTCAATTCACTTACAAGGTCCCCACTCCTTATTACTTAGTAGATAGGACCACGAATAGACACCACCAGCTACAGGATAGGCTATGATTTCATATGTAAGTATTATTAAAAAGGGAAAAATCAGAATGAATATGGTTTTTTTTACCAGAGATGATTTCAGACATGCACAAGGATACACAAAAGACAAACGGAACAACTGTTACCCAACCCCAAAACAAGGATGAAGGACCACCCGCACTTATACTTCCTCCGAAACCAACCAGCCTAGAGTAATGGATTAGAGGTGACCTTTCAAAAACAAAAAAGTAAAGCTTACCAACTTGGAAGAATGGCCATGGTTGAAAAAGAAAATCCTGCCTGAACAAAAAGACTGATCTCTCGCTTAAACTCTTGTTTATATCCAAGTTCCTGAAGTCTCTGTGCATCATAATCAAGAGAGCTCGTTTCCAAATGCTCAACATCAATTTTTTCCTTGGGCAGTTCTGCCTTTTCAGTAGGTGTTGTCTAAAAATGAATGTAAGTATAGGCATATTTAGAAGAGAGGGGAGATTCATTTACAATTCCAGAAACCTCAATGCTCGACATTATTTTTTTTTTTACAGAAAAAAAGAAAGAAAAAAAAGGTGTGTAATAAATCAAGAAATTTTAGTGCACTATTTATATGCAAAATGCAACATAAAAAGATCTACTCTTTGTTGCACGAGAGATAAAACAAATCGACAAAAATAAAACCTCAGAAAAGGGAATATAGCATCACATGCTAGATTATACACACCATTTTTAGATATTTATTCCCTGGAAACCTTAACATTTTTTTTTTCTGCACTAACACTCTTTTTTTGTAACCGTGAGCTTTTAGAGTGATACGGAAAGATAGGGCAGGCTCATTGATAAAAAGGAATTGACACTGATTTACCAATCACATTTTATGCTGCAACCCTTATTTAAACTACCGAAGCGGCTTTGCATGACATTGGCTTCTCACGCTCCTTTGGGTATGTTGCAAAAATTAGTCAATATCAGTTTGATGGAAGTAAAGTTTGTGAGATATTGGATTGGCAATTAGTGTCAACCTTATCTAAATTCATCCCAGTGGGACTATCGACTTTCTTAATTCTTAAATTTATATATCATGGGAATATGAATTGCAAATGTTGCATATTCGCGCTTTTATTGTTGAATTCATATATCGTTACCATTCATTCTGGTTTCGAATGATACCACCATGAAACCTATCAATGTTATCATATAAATTCTTTTGTGAATACATCTGCTGATTCCCATGCTTTTACACTATGCAGGCAAATTAAAATGCATCATTACGTTGCATTCAAAGAATATATATTGTTGATAAAAGTGAAATCTACGGGTCCGTCTTTAAAATGGAAAAAATACCAAACCTATCACCCACTATTCCCTCTTATTCTTTCTTTTTCTCTTTCCCTCATATGCAATAAGGAAATAATGGGAATCTGTCCTTATAAGGATTCGGTGATGTCCGCCTTTTTCCTAGGATGACTTTATAAGTCAAAAAAAAAAAAGCAAGTATTACTTTGTGAGGGAAAAAAAAAATAGAAAACCAGCATTCGCAAACTGACGTATTTGTGTTAACAAAGCAATTGACAAAACTGGTACAAAGAACCAATAATCTAAATTTGTCATACTAAACCAAAATGTTTTTTTTTTTTTTTTGGTTACTATTGATTGCATAATATTGATTTCTCAGTCATTATCCATCCACTTGGAAGCCAATTGTTCTGGAGAGAAAAAAAAGAGAGCTCAAGGCTGTAATGAACGTTATTGGGATCACTCAAGCTTACCATTGCGTCCATTCTATTGGTTACGAGTACTTAACAGTCACAATAGTGACGTTTTATCAATGAATGGCTATTTACAAAAACAAAAAAAAAAGGAAAACAAAAAAATGTTCTTACGACAATAATTTGTAATAATAGCCATGGCTTCACTTTCAAGGTAAACTTTATATATATAAAAGCTCATGTCTTTTTTACATTTTTAACAAATAAAACTTTAAGTTTACTACCAAAACCTCGCCAAACACTCGCTTCTTCCCATGACACAGCACCACAACTTGAAAAGCAATTCAATCAGATTGTAACAAAAGCAAGTCAGAGCCGCATCCCACCTTATGGAAAGCGCAGCAGCTTCAGACCTCGACTTGCCGAAGACTTTGGCAATGGCGGTGCATTTCCAGAGATTCATATTGCCCAATACCCTTTAAATATGGGTCGCAAAGATGGAAAGTCGAGTAAAGGCGGCGCCCTCACCTTGGAAGTGGACCAAGATGGCAATGTAAAATATGATGCTATTGCTAGACAAGGTCACAGCGATGGCCGTATTGTGCATACTTCCTTCAAAGACATGGTGCCAATGAACGAACGCAAAGATATGGACGTCGACAAGCTTGTCATGGATCGACCTGGCGAAGAAGAGGTGCTTAGCATCGCCGAAAAAACTCGCCTCGCCCTTGAAAAGATTGTGAATACCAAAATCAAAGCAACGCAGCCCAAAAACGTTGTATCGACGTCAGGCGGCACCAACAAAGACCCGACATATATCCGCTATACACCTTCGCAGGGACAGACAGGCGAAGGATTCAATTCGGGCGCCAAACAACGCATCATTCGTATGGTCGACGCTCCCATGGATCCCATGGAACCTCCCAGCCATCTTCACAAAAAGGTGCCTCGCGGACCTCCATCACCACCTGCGCCCGTCATGCACTCGCCTCCTCGCAAACTCACCGCCAAAGAACAGGCCGAATGGGTCATTCCTCCATGTATCTCCAACTGGAAAAACACCAAGGGTTACACCATCCCTCTCGATAAACGCTTAGCGGCGGATGGCCGTGGCTTGCAAGAACTCACCATCAACGACAACTTTGCAAAGATCTCTGAAGCCTTGTACGCCGCAGATCAGCACGCCCGTGACGAGGTCAGACAAAGAAATCTAATGCAGCAAAAACTCGCACAGAAACAAAAGGAGGCAGAAGAAGATAAGCTCAGAAACCTCGCACAGAAGGCTCGTGAGGAGCGCGCAGGCTTCAAACCCTCGGCAACAGAAGCACCTGCCAATGCAAACAGACCTTCGGCATCATCACTCATGCCCGACTATGACTCGTCCGATGAATCCGGATCCGAAAAATCAGAGAGCGAGAGCGAAGACGAGGCGCCAAGACGACGAGGCGCAGAGGACAGCGATGAAGAGAAGGCCAAGGAGCGCGACCAGCTTCGCCGTGATCGTCAAAAGCAGCGAGAAAAGGAGCTTCGCATGAGTAAAATGGGCACCGAAGCCAAAGCCAAGCACCTTGCGCGCGAGCAAGGCCGTGACATTTCCGAAAAGATCGCCCTGGGCTTGGCCAAGCCCACACTGAGCAAGGACAGCATGTACGACGCAAGACTCTTCAACCAGTCCGAGGGCATTGGCTCCGGCTTTAAGGACGACGAGGCCTATTCCACCTACGACAAACCGCTGTTCAACCAAGCCTCGTCTTCCATCTACAGATACCGCGGCGAAAACACAGAGTCAGAGGTGCTTGGAAGCACAGGCGCAGAGGATCTCGAGCGCGCCATCAAGCATGACAAGTTTACATCAAATCGTAAAGGGTTCCAGGGCGCAGAGGGCGGCGCACAGGGTCCCAGCGGCCCCGTCGAATTCGAAAGAGAAACCATGGCCAAGCCAAAGAACCCCGAAAAGGATGTGTTTGGTCTGGATACTTTCTTGAACAAGGCAAAGAAAGGAAAAAGAACAAGAGAAGACGATGATAGCGATGACGAAAGACACAAGCGAAGATAATAAATAAAACAGTGTGTACGTTTTTTATTTTATTTTATTTTTTACCACATGAATCGCTGCCATTTCCCTGGCTCGCTTGGCCAAGTAAAGGGCTTATAAATATACAAATAAATTGTGACGGCATTGATCATTGTATACATGAGTAGTGCGACAAGTGTACGCGTCTTGTTTTGTGGTGGTGGGATGTGTACCATATAAAAGTAAAAGGGAAGGATAAAGTATCGAAACTCCAATAAAGGAGATGGCACCAATGTGAGAATTAAAGTAAATATGTATCCTATGAGTTCCAAAAAGGAGATGTGCTTGGCTAAAATAGAGTGATGGATGTTAGTGGCATCTATTTTTACTATGAATATTTGTATATATTTACCTATCGCCTGTATATTAAAGACAGCACTAAAAAGATAAAAAGGTGTCAGCAAGTATCGTACAGTCCAATGTCTTTTAAAGATCTTTTTCCAAACATAGAACGTGTAGTGGCGGTTATCGCTTAATAAGAATGGATGCTCATAACTAACAGACAAATCAATTCAGTGTCTATTGACAGTAATTATAACAAGGAGAACATAGTTACGTGTGGTTATGAATAAAGTAAAGCATGGATGTGCCAGATATCAGTGCAACGAGCACTCTATACAACACGGTTAAAACTCGTAAATCACAAAATTATATAGCTTACCTTTTCAAACTCCAGTTCAACAAGAGCCCAGTCACTGAATTGACATTGATGATCCATGGGCTGGCAAAGAAGGAAAGGAACGAAGTGAAATAAAACAGTTGAGGGAAATGGAGTCCAGCTACATGATTTGATTTGTCGCCCAACACAATGCCATTATTCCACACCAGAAAAGCTGCAAACAGGGCAATGGTCAATAGGTAGGTGCTGATTTTAGGAACAACGAGGACGAGATTCTTGAGTATATTTACTATTAAACTGAGGATGGGTTTAATAGGATTGTCGACGGCAGATGCCTTTGGGTTATAAAGAACCGGTTCCGTGTCTGTCTTTTTGTGTACAGCTGAAAGTATATCGATAATGGAAGTCATCATGAATAGACATGTCCAAATAACATTGGTTTGACGAAATGTGAGTGACACTAAAGATGTCTATTTATAATATAGCAATTAACTTGTTTGTTGCACAAAGCGTATGAAGGAATTATATAGAAATGAGCTTACGATGCCAGAGGCGAGATAATATTTCTTCTTGGATAAAAGATAAGACAGCAGAACGAAGAATGTGGAGCCAGGATCAGTGTAATAGACGAAATTATAAAAGAAGCCGATAGGAAAGGACACCAAGGATAAAGTGTAGAGATGGGAATGGCCTTTATGCAAGGTTGTTGTAAGAGAATGAATGACAAAATAAAGACCAAAAGCAAACAATATGTTTGTGAAACGTAAGGCATTCACGGTACAAAGACCATAATTCAAGAGGGTGCTGCTCAAGTAATTGAATAGATTGCTTATCCAATAACTACAATAATGTATATTTAGTGACTTGCAATTACTGTATTTTTTAAGGTAATTACAGTCCAGGCGGCGTAGTTAGCTTGGGATCCCAAGTATAATAGTCGCCTTGACAGTATTGCTGTGCCTGTGGAATATGAAATATCTCATCCTAAATATAAATAGAATAAATAAATATAAATATAAGCGCGCACAAACGAATGAGAGAGCATCTTGCAGTTTACCATGTAGGGATCAGGAACATGAGAGTTGATGAAGCCTGCCAATGCCAGCAAGACGCCCAAATGCACAATATACAACATGTGTATTTCTATCACTCAAAGAGTTGCAAAGTAATTCAAACGAGATACATTCGGACAATTAAAAATCAGGTTGCCCTCTGAATGATGAGCCACGTTATTTGTATTTAGTACGTTTTGATTGGTTTTAATAATTGAAAACGAAATATATATTTTTTTCTTTCCACTCTCAGCGTTCTTGTTCACCTTTTTCTCTTTTTCAAATTAGAAATAAGCAAAATAAAAAACACGCAAAAAGGAGTTTTTCGTTCTTATACTTTGTCTGGCTTACTTTTCTCTCTTCACTTTGTTTAAACTCAACTCTGGTACATCTCTTTTCATCTGGCTTCAATGACTTCAAACGAACCTTCTTTGGATAATTTGCCTCCTTCTGCTCAGTTGGCACGTCTTCACGCCCAGGCTGCTTCTACTAACGCGCCTGAGCAAGACGCCTTTGTCCCATCTCCTGATGATCCCGTTGTGGTCGACTCGTTTGCCTATGAACCTCTCATCGCCGGTGATTTCCCCACGCCCATTGGTAAGCCCGTGGCGCCTGTCAAGCAGGCAGAGCCCAAAAAGGATAAGAAATTGGACTTGTCTTCTGAATCTGCCTTCCCTTCGCTTTCTGCTTCGGCCTCGCCTCGCACGCCTGCCTTCTCTGGTTGGTCCGCCACCGCATCTCGTGTCAAGGCTCAGCCTACTGCTCGCTCTAGACCCATGGCGCCCGCTTCCGGCGGCCAGGGTAAAAAGGCATCTGCTACCCAGATTACCGATGTTCTTGAATTGCCTGCCAATCAGCAGATCGCAAACCTGCCCAACAAGCCTCTTGGCTTCAAGAACAGCGCGGATGTTATCCAGCAAGTGATCAACAAGACTGGTACCAACATCATTGCCTCTACCAACCGCTCCGGCACCACCACCTTCCTTATCCAAGGTGCTCCTACCGATGTCGCTAGAGCAAAGAGAGAGCTTGTTGCTGGTCTCGTTGTCAAGGTAACAAATGGGGTGAATTGATGTATTACAAGTAAGAAGGGGGTTTATTTATCGTGTTCTTTTATAATCATATCATTGTAGCGTACTGTTGAAATCTCCGTTCCCGCTTCCACCCGTCGTTTCATCATTGGTACCCAGGGTAAGACGCTCAAGCAGATTGAGCAAGTATCAGGCACTCGTATCAATTTCCCACGCAAGGAAGATGAGGTATTCAGTGATGATCCTGATGAGGCTGTGACCGTCACCATCATGGGCGACGCTGCCGGCATCAAAATGGCAAAGGAGGAAATTGACAAGATTGTGGGCGAAAAGACAGCCAAGCAAACCGTTAAGTTGGAGGGTTTGGATAACAAGTACTATTTATTGCTTACTCCTGCTGTAAATGCGCTTGAGGAGGAGTTAGATGTCAAGATTTATGTTCCTACTGCCATCATTGAAGGCTTTAACCAGGCCATTTCCATCTCGGGCGATAAGGAAAAGGTCCAGGCCGCTAAGGCTGCTTTGGAGAAGGCGTATGCTGATCTTGAAAACAAGACCCGTACTGTTTCTGTCAGTATTCCTAAGCGTCAGCACAAGTACCTCTATGGTAAGAACAGCGAAACTCTTAAGGAAATCTTTAATGAATCTGGTAAGTTTATTGTATTGCTATTTCGTGTGAAGTGTGCGAAGGGGGAAAATAACAATCATCTTTTATTATATTAGGCTGTACTGTTGAGCTTCCTCCTTCCGATGATCCTTCTGAGAATATCACTGTCCGTGGTCCTGAAGCTGAATTGGTCAAGGGTTTGACCATTGTGATGGAAAAGGCTCGTGCTGTCCATGTCAGCATCTATGATTTGTCTGAAAACTACAAGAGCACCGGTAAGGATGCTTTGGACAATGCCCGCTATGCTCTCAAGTATCTCTTGGCTACCAAGAGCCTTCGCAAGATTGAAAACGATCACAACGTTCAAGTTGGTGTTCCCACCGCTGATGAGCTCAAGAAGAGTGTTGCCCTCGAGTTTGTTAGTAAGGTTGAAAAGGATGCTGCTCTTGCCCAGTTGGCAGTTTCTTCCATCTGCCATGCTTTGGCTCCTTCCGTCTTTGCCACTGTTCAAGTTAAGCCTTACCTTCACCAACACATCTCCTCTCGCTATGGAAAGCAATTGGAGCGCATCCAATCTAACCACAAGGTGTTGGTCATCGTTCCTGATGCCCAAGAAAAGTCTGACAAGATTTTGTTCATCTTTGAGGGTGAAGACAAGGCTGGTAGCAAGGCTGCTCTTGACGCTGCCTCTGAAGAGTTGAAGAAGATTGTTGCCGACTCTGCCGACTACATCTCAAAGGGTATCTCCATCCCTGCCAAGTTCCACGATGTGGTTCGTGGTCCTAGAGGCACTACTTTGAACGCCATCTTGGGTCCCGATGCTGATGTTGTCGTCTTGTTTGGCACCCCTTCTGCCGAAAACGTCGAAGTTCGTGGTCTCACCAAAGAGGTCAACCGTGCCATCGATGCTCTTCAAAAGACATACGAAGCTGCCAAGGATGAAGACTTTACCAAGCCTTACACCACTGAGTTCTTCATTGCTCCTACCTACTCTGCCCACATCATTGGTAAGTCTGGTATTCACATCAACAAGCTCAAGGATGACCTTGGTGTCAAGGTAGATATTGGTGAAAACAAGGGCGAGGAAGCCGAAAAGGTTGTCACAAAGGGCAAGAAGAGCACTGCTCCCGTCAAGGTCGTTATCCAGGGCGTCAGAGTCAATGTTGAAGCTGCCAAAGAACGCATCCAAACCCAGGTTTCCAGTTTGGCCGATCAGGTCACCATCTCTTTGAAGGTGCCCAAGGAATTCCACCGTTTCTTGATTGGTCCCAGCGGCCGTTATGTAAAGAAGTTGGAAGATAAATATAATGTATTCATCAAGTTCCCCAAGTCCAACCGTGGTGACGACAGCCCTGCCGGTAACCCTGACGAAATCACTGTCCGTGGTGGTAAGAAGGATGCTGCATCCGCCAAGGAAGAATTGATGGAGCTCTACGAATATGAAAAGGAGGAGCAAGAGAAGCGCAAGGAGAGAGAAGCAAAGCATCGTCAGTATGAAGAAAAGCGTGCTGCTGAAGAAAAGAAGAAAGCAGAGGAAAAGGCTGCAAAAGAAGCTGCTGCCAAGGAATCTGAGTAATTTGTATAAAAAAAAACTAGTTCTATTACCCTACAACACAACACCATCCCCCAAAATCAATCCTATCGTTTTTGAAAACAAAAATCATATATAAAAAAAAAAATAGTACCAACAACAACAAAAAAGCAATATATTAAGTTTTTTCGCATTTCAAGCTGTAATTTTATAAAACAAAAAGGCATTTATATTATTTAATTATTCTATGTGTCAATCTCTCCCATAATGTACCACATACTATGTGGGTCATCATGTTATACAATCCAAAGCAACAGTTAAAATTATTTAGAACAAGGATTATCATCATTGTTATCATTCGATCTTACACTTGAAAATGGCAAATTGAATTTGCAGGCTAAAAGCTTTTTTAATATTAAAATATGACCTCTTCTATTCCCATTTTTCTCAACTTGAAAAACTTTTCCCATAGATTTGAATTTTATTCTCAATTTTCATGAAAAAGATTGTAATAATACTAAGAGCAATGGGGTAAAACTAATAGTAATAATGGTAATTGGATTAATATTTTTAAACAGGCTGCTCTTGATTCACATCGTCAATGATCATCTTTTCCTGCTGCATAGCTTGGTTTTATTGGATCCAACAGAAGCTTAAACACAACTCCGGAAACTGGGATACCCTATTTTGATCCACCCTTCTGTATCCAAAATCGACTCTACTGTATTTTTTTTTTCAAAAAGAGATCAAAGGAGCTTTTCTTCATCGTCAACAGTGCAGCAAAGACTTAAATCTATTAAGATTCTTCGTTCTTCTAATGTTACTGAAGATTGGAGGCTGAAATTGTAGTGTTTGGCGATCTTTGATATCATAGATTTAAACTTTTTGGAAATTGGCTTTGTAAAATCAATAACGTTTGCGTTACAGTCCTTGCTATCAATAATACACTTGAGAGCGTTTGCAGAAGACTCTTTGGTAATGTATTTTTTTGTATTTTCCTATTCTTTGTGCTGTGGCGTTTGAAGTTGTAGTTCAAGTGCATGACCTGCAGCCAAAACTGCACCTGTTTGCCTGTCATTTGTTATTTGGCTTCTGAACAAATTCAGAACGTGGGAACTCTTCATCAACTTTGCAATGGCTGGAGTTCTTCTCTTCGCTTCTTGGGCTTTATTGCAATCAGGATGGTCTTTAAATGAGTTCAATACGGGACTCGTACTTGCTTGATACAGTTGCAACATCGACGATTGAATACTTTGAGAGGATTTCTTTCATAAGATCAAGTGTATTCCAATCTGCACTGCTATTGGTATCTAGAAATGTGCGAATATCTTCTTCCACCCTTGCACTGTTTTCTGAAAGCAAACTCATGTTGGTGACATTTTTTTTTTTGATAAGAAATGGGAATATGCAAGATAAAATGCAATACTCTTATTTATCAAAAAAACACGTCACATCCACCACCAAAAAAAGCATACATCACATCCACTCAGGTGCGCTTAAAAATTACAGTTCAAGTGGGGGCCTTTGAGTTAAAACCTTATCGTTTGAATGGTTCCTGTTGAAGCAAATAACCTAGCTATTGAGGCTTATCATTTGAACAGTTCCACTCTTCCTAATACAAATGACTTAGCAATGTATGCTTATCGTTTAATATTGATATGAGGCGGTAATATCATTTCGTATGGTATAGATTACTATCCACACAGGCCTTATATCCGAATGGCCTTTTTGTAGTAAATAAAAACGAGGCTCAAACTGTCAATAATACTGTTGTATGTAGGCATTATATATGCATTACTATTTTTCAAATTATATGGGATAAATAAAATTGGCACATTTTCGTGAACTGGAGTTATACAAAAGGGTAAAACGTTTTAAAAATTCTAACGTATAAGTTTTGCAGAGCACATCTTTCTGGTTATAAATATGCAATAAAAAAACACAAAAAGTTGAGTACTCGAGGAGGAATAGCATTTTCAATCTTGTCAAAATTTAAGTCAGAAAGTCGAATTCTAGGTAGAATGCATTCTATATATTTACTTTTTTTATTTAATGATATTTATATTATGAATTTATTATTTAACAAAGTGGTACATTAACGGCAAGTCCTCCTTGACTTGTCTCTTTATATTTGGACATCATATCTATACCGGTTTGACGCATCGTTTCAATGACTTGATCAAGTGATACGCGATGGTCACCTTCACCGTTCAATGCCAATTGAGCTGCAGCAATGGCCTTGACTGCTGCTAGTGCGTTTCTTTCAATGCATGGTACCTGTACTAAACCGGCAATAGGGTCACAGGTGAGACCCAGGTTGTGCTCCATACCAATTTCAGCAGCATTTTCAACTTGATCGACAGTGCCACCCATCACAGCTGTAAAGCCTGCAGCAGCCATGGAGCATGCAACACCAACTTCACCTTGACATCCAACCTCGGCTGCTGAAATACTGGCACCACGTTTAAACAACATACCAATGGCAGACGTTGTTAGTAAAAATTCCATGACATCCTTTTCGGGATTTTCGGATATAAACTCCAAGTAGTATTTCAAAACGGAAGGAATGGTACCAGCGGCACCGTTGGTGGGTGCTGTAACGACACGACCACCGGCGGCATTCTCTTCATTTACAGCGATGGCGTAAACAGATAAATAGTCTAATGCAGGGAGAACAAACTTCTTCTTGGGTCTCTTGGGGAGAAGAGTAAGGGATAATGGATATTGGGTATTTTCTACATTTTCAGCAGGAGAGGATCCATCTTTGATGCCATCAGAGTGGTCTGTGATGGCAGTGGGAATAGCAGACGAGGTGTATCGAGGGGTGTTGTTGCTGTTCAAAGGTCCACCATAGAGACCCTTTAGCAATTTGTTGTAAAGTCTTGGGGCACGGCGACGTACTCGGAGAGAACCTGGCAAATAACCTAAATGGAATAAATTAGGTTTTTTTGGATTCATCATTATTTTAAAAAGTTTTAAAAATCTCTTACCATCAGGTGATGCCATGACACCATTACGGATACTTTCATCCATGGTATTCCAGATACGTAATAGTTTCTCTCTAATAGCTTCAGGTGTAGACCATTTTAATTCATTCTCAAACACCACCTGAGCAATGGTCATGTTTTCTCTCTTGCATACGGCAAGCAATTCTTCAGAGTTACGGAAAGGTAACGCAACAACGGCAATATCCTGCTCCTTACGTTCAGCAGCGACAACATTGTCGGATTCATCCGTCTGTTTATAGTACACGTTTTCACCATGATCCAATTGTGTTTCAGCATTGACAACAAAGCCACCACCGATACTGAAATATTCATTGGTAGCTACCATGTTCATGTCCTTATCGTAGGCACAAAAACGAAGTCCGTTGGAGTGCTGGGGAAGTGTCTTGAAATAATTAAAAACCATATCGGTATCATAGGTAAAATTGATACGATGGGTGCCGTTCAAGCGGATGGAGCTATTTGTTTTGATATCTTCGATTCTGGATAGAATGGTGGTGGTTTCAACGGTATCTGGACTTTCACCTTCGATACCCATCAAGATAGCATCAGGTGTACCGTGACCTACACCTGTCAAAGCAAGGGAACCAAACAGATCTAGAAAATAAATGTTTGTTTGTTTAGTGACCCGACTAACAATTATATAAATAGAAAATTATAAACAACCGCTAGTAT
>VCJM01000208.1:23061-34221 GCA_024139495.1 Backusella sp. ASU-2019c | reverse complement strand
ATTTTTTTTTTTTTTTTTTTTTTTTTTTATACATTGAACATGGAGCACATTTATTATAATTGGTTATATTATTGCTGGTTTGATCGACATAGCATTCGATTAATACTTTAGAATGATATATAATGCATGAACTAAATAGAACATTGGATGTTTAGAATTCTTTTTTTTTTTTAATCCCTCCTTTGTTTCCTCATCAAAATACTTACTAATACCAGGGAGGTAACCCAAGCAAGTCAATGCAATGTTTATCCACAAATCACAGACGCATCCCCTTTCCAAGAATACACCGACCGGAGGAAGGACAATAGCTTTATACATGCAAAATGTTCATTTAGCATATACACATCCATGATTTTTTTATAGTATCGAACTTACCTAATATGATTTTACAAATATCAGAACAAGTAAATGCCATATTGAAGTATAAAAATTAAATAAAGAAAAGAAACGAAACGAAGAAAAAGAACAAAAGGTGTGGAATTCTGTGGTTTTATATGAATGCATTGGGCACGTCATCTTGTTTTATTAATAAATTAAGGTTTTACTTGTTCATGATGATGGCATTAATTCCCCGTAGTGGTGCTGATATTCAATTAACAGTCATGCAAGAGTCCGTTATAAATATTTATCTCCCAACTGAAACCTTCAGGATATCTACCTGCATTTAGGTAAAAGAAGACTGTGGTAATAGTTTTACATTCAGTGTAAAAGAGACTGATGTGGTATAGGAAGGGCTTGGAGAAGAATCACGAAGCTGTCAATAAATCAGGTGTTTGATTGGCACAATCGCTTCTAACAGAAACAATATTTGGAATCAATAACCTTGGCTCTCTTTTGAATAAACTTTTGCTGATTGCGAGAATTTGAAACTCAAACAAATAAATAAAGAGAATGATCAAATCTGTCGAGTATTAAATACTTCAATTCATTCCAAAGTTATTTTCAAAGTATGTGAGCAAAAAGGGATCTGAAAAGAACAAAAGTCTAGCTTTTCATTGACTATCATTGAGTCTGGTGATTATTGAAACCGAGGGGCTGGACAAAATGTAATTGCTTGACCCCCAACACACTCTTTATTATACAATATATTACAGTATTTGAAGCTTTGACTGAACGAAAGATAATTTGATTGACCAGCAAAAAGCTTGAGCACTCTAAGAAATTCTTGATTGACCTTGGCTTTTAAAATGCCAATCACAGTAAACATCAGTAGTTAGGTCATTTGCGTCAGGAAGTGGAACCATTCAAATAATACGAGTGATGGATTGGAATGTTATCAATTCATTCATGAGTGTAATACGGCGTCATTGATTGAACACACGCCTTATATAGTATATTGCTGTTGTATATAAATCTATCAAGTTTATCTCATACTAATAAGGAGAAGAATGATGATTTGATTATTATATGCAGCGTGACTTTATGTTCTCACTCGTTTATCAGAATAATGAAAACATGATTAATTATTCAAGTACAATAAAAGGAGATCTTGTTTCTCTGTTTCTACCTCTTTCTTTCACACACTTTACTATAATTCATAAAAAACGTATTTGTCTACTTTCAGCCAAGATTGGAACAAATAGCTTAAACTATGGTAAGATGGATACCTTTTAAAGTATATACTGATAGTTATACTTACTTTTATTATTTTCTTAAACAGTAAATCATTATACTTCATGGCCCAGTTATTTTATTTGTGGCTGCAATACAAATGGCTTCATGAAAGGGATTCAGCCAGAATCTTTCTACTGGAACACATATAAGGACCATCATGATCGCGATAAAGCCCAAGAAGCGAAGAGAAGAATACGGGCCATTGCAAAGTTGATGAAGAGTTCTCATATCACCAATTTATTCATAAACCAAATTACAAATGACAGGCAAAAAAGTTCAGTTTTGGCTGTTATGAGTAGCGCTACAGAGCAGGCAAGCCATTAGCTTGAACTACAATTTCAAACGTCGCAATCATCCTCCTCATAACAACAGCCATCCTCGTCAAAACAGCATCCATCATCCTCAGAACAGCAGTCATCATCCTCAGAACAGCAGCTATCATCCCCAGAACAACAGCCATCCTCGACAGCACAACATCATTCAAAAAGGCAAAGTAATGAATACTTTCTCCGAAGCACAAAGAATAGGAAAATACAAAAAAAAAAAATACATTACTAAGGAGTTGCCCAAAATGGATATCAAGGCGCTTGGACCGGAAGAAGTCCTCTAGCGCTCAGAAAGACTGACCAAAACCAACGACGAAGGGTGGCTTCGATTCAATTTATACAGTTACCTCTTGGATCGCGCTTTCTTATTCGATAATACATTATGATAATAAATTAGCTACTTCATATTGTCCAATCTAATAGTATTTGATGTATTTTATTTTGATTTACTACTAAGAAATGTTGGATCCTTCTGTAAAAAAAAATGGGAAGCATTGATTGAGCTAGATTTGATTGGCCAGAAAAAAGCTTCAACACCCTCTTTGATTTTCAAACGCAAATCACTGAATTGTTTACATTATAGATAAACAAGAAATGAATCACACGCCACTGCTTTTCTTCTCTCCTATCTATGATTTGGTAAATATTTATGGTTTGTATTCCGTTTTACTTACAGTACATAATGCATGTCAAAAAACGAATTTTAAAAAAAAAAGATAGTACAATGTCATCATAGATTACCAATGATTTAAGTTTCAATGTGAGTATAGAACCGTGAAATAAACTTCTATCCGAAGTAAATTGCCCCATGACATATCTTTTGGGTCATATAATAATAATAAAAAAAGGTTGAAAACAGCTTATTGTATACTTTTTATTTATTTGTCTCTTTCATTTGCTTCAACTTGGGATGACCTATTTATTGTTGGCTTTATATATAAATACATAAAACATAAGTAAAATAAATAAACGAGATATAATGATCTACACAAATTGAACTCTTAAAACGGTATAATATCTCGGCATAGGGGAAAACCTCCATAAACGTACCACTTTTATTTTGCTATTCTTAGTTTTTATTTATATTATATTAATTGAAAACAGAGCACTTTTAATATCTTGTTAATAACTACGTGAACTGTCTTGGAGGAGCCAATATACTCAAAGCAGAAATAACGGACATTAGAGTAACGACTGTATTAATAAAGGCTTATCGGTCTAGAAGCAACCAAGGTTATAGCAATATATAAAAAATAATCAAGTCTATATCTCGTTTCAGCATTTTGAATATCTATAAACTAAAAAAAAAGGTACCTCTCATTTCTGTAGGTTACGATAGGAAGCATGATGAGACTTTAAACTAAAAAAAGGCAATTACTTTTTGGGGTTTCAAGGTTATGATCTTGTTTTTTACTCCGCCCATTTTTCACAAACATCATTATATATAAAATGTACATGCTTTATTTCACTTGAGTTCTCTCTTTCTTCCATCTCTATTTCTTTTTTTTTTTTACATATAATAATACACTTTTTACAATGCTGAAACACAACAGCGAAAAGTACTTACTACTACACGATGACCGGTTATCTGAACTAGATGAATCTGAAAAGTTGACGGATTCAATACTTGGCAGGAAAAGCAAGTCGACTTTTTCATGGAATCGCTTTTTCTTAACTGGACTTTGTAAAGTTATTCACCGATTTAAGCAGTCATTTTCTCCAGCAGCAGCGGTAAAGAGAAGGGAAAAAAGAAGAGAAAAACGACCACAAGATGGAAAAACGAACCCATTCGAATAGCAAAAATCTTCTCGATTGTACATGGTGTATCTGAAAAATCTTGTTTCTCTCATGTATGCTATTGTAAATAGTGCATAATGGCTCTTTCTATTGTTTCAACTGTGCTTTACATTCTTTTTACTTGATTGTACAGTTTATTAAGGATATCTGTTTGTCCTTTTTAGACTTTTTTTTGTTGTATTTAGAATTATATAAAATAAAAATTAAGTAGATTCATAATATACAAATGCAATTTGGATTCTAGTCATTTGTTTTATGTAAAAAAAAAAAAAGATTCTGTTTTTTGTTTATATTGTTGTTCAACATGTCGTTGTATCAGGCTAAAAATCATATGACAAGTATTTGTCAAATCAGATTCATTGATTCTCCATTAACTTATAATGACAAAATACAATGCAGAGTCATTAGCTTCTTGAGAGAGAAGCACAGTGTGCGCCTTTTGTTTTTGTTCGCCCCCTTGGTAAAAGTACCAATAAGCGGCCACATGTAAGCGACATTCCGTGTTGTTGCATGTGTCCATCACACACAAATACAATGGAAGTACAAATAAGGATAGCCGCTTAATTAGGTGTATATATAAAAAGGGCAAATATCAAGATACTAGATTAGGGATAAGTGGTTTTTCATATTGTTTGGAACACATGTCATTATCGCTATTATATAAAGATAGCATTATATTTTCCTTCTATCAGATAGACAAAAGCAAAAGAAACGCGAAGCACGGCATGTAAAAAAGTGTGGCAAGAACTATGCTACTAGAGAGAGTATTTAAGGTGCATAAATTATGATTCAATGCAAACATTACAACATTGAATAAGGAGGTCAGAAGATAATAAGTATATATTTGTACATATAAAAAAAGACCAACAATAGTGCATCGTGTGAAAGTCTGTGACTACGGATCTTGTTTTCAAGACACTATGCTTTCCAAGAAACCTGTTGGAAAATATATAAAGGCATAAGTACTATAAATCATCACGAATTATAATATTTTCCATGTATTCCTCTTTACCACATCCTGTGACGAGCTTGTATGACAGCTGATACTATCTCTTGGATAGAGAAAATACTCGACTTGGTCAGCTAATGCATCTTGTCAACCAATAAGGATAGAAAACACCAATCTATTCAGCTGGGTCCCTCCATATCCAATGATAAAACATTTTACCAAGACAGGACAAATCAGTAGTATTGTATATTAATACAAAGGCAGCTTGATATACATGCTTGGTGAAGATAGCCTTATCTCTATAAAACAAGCATAAACTTTCATTTCTCGTGTGGATGTAGAGGCAAATTCATATAACTAGTTTTGCAATTGACCTGCACGATCCATTCAACCTTATTTTCTTTATTAAATCGATTAATGCAATTACGCTATAACTTTAATAAAATTTATTTGTTTTTTTTTTGTTTGCTCTACTTTTGCTTGTTATCTTGTCCAAGATTACTATGGAAAAGACAGAAAACAGCGGTTCTTTTTTGTCCCACCTTGAGAACAAGCTTCGACCATATTCCCTTATTGAACGAAAAGTGTCATGTGACACTTGTATTTCCTCACATTTTTAAGTTGCCACCCATTTTCTTTTTTTCTTGATAAAAAAAACACAATTCTCTGTCAAAATATTTGCATGGCATGGAATGGGATTCTTTAAAGAAGAAACGGCCCATTTTATCGCTCTCTAGAACGCGTACAAAGAAACAAAAGACTGAAACTAGTTGTCAAACCATTCTTCATAACAACTCGGCTGCGGTAAAGCAGGAATCAGTCGAATGCGCAGTGCAAACACATTCGTCATTGGATAATGTCATGGAACAATTCAAAATTTCATCAAGCCAAAAGTCTGTAACGCCTGAAATAAAGATAGAGTCCTCATCGTTGAACCTTCGAGATATCACCATGGAGAATCAGCCTTTGTATCAAGAAAAGTTAATGGGCGAGTTAAACCTTGAGGTACCACTGTCTGTGTCTAAAAGAGTTGACGTATCAAAAAATGATGTAAAAGAGGAAGACAATGTAAAGTTAAAAAAGGAGGAAGAAGATATGCATCTGATAAAAGAAGAAGAAGAGGTCGAAGCATGGCTATCTTCAATTGACCCCGAACAAACAGTAACCGACGCAACCATCGATAGCGACGAGTACCATTGCCCAATATGTAACGTGCAGCTTGGCAGTTCCAGTACATTACGGCAAAATCATATTGAGAAATGCTTGGAAGGAGGAGGAGGACAAGAAGAGCGCGAAGAAAGGGAGGATTTGGAATTCAGCCAGTGCTTTATTTGTTCCAAAGATCTTGGCAGATTCTCTGCCGAACAACGGGAAGCGCACTTGAACCGATGTTTAGACATGAAGCAAGCAGAAGACAAGAAGAAGAAGGATTCGACGTTTGCGGGGCAATCTATACCTTACATTGATGTTCTTGATGACTGTCCAGTCTGCCACTTGCCTTTTAAATCAAAAGTGTTGACACATAAAATTAGTCATTTAAAAAAGTGCTCCCGGAAAAACAATATTAGCGCCGAGCTATTGAAGCAGAAATGTCGATGGATCGAATGGGGACATACGCCACTTGCAGCAGCAGAGGCCAGTGATACAAATGACAAATCTTCAAAACGCACAATCCCATCTCACTTTTATGCCACCGATATGCACGACGATGACGCCTTTGGTGAATATGACGATGACTTTAGTGACAGGGTGATTGTTCACAGAGCAGTCTCAACGAAAGCAATTGAACGACGTATGGATCAACAGGATGAAGAACTTCAGGCGGCACTTGCAATGTCGCTGTCACTGCAAGCAAAGAAGCCTAAGAAACGGGTATTTGAACCCGATGCCGCTGACATTTGGACCCCAGAAGAGTCAAAGTGTAAAAGTCTTGAAAGCTTAAACCAACTGTCATTGGAAAAGAAGCCCTTGCCTCTCTTCAATGTTTCTTTCAAGCCCACTCGCTTCACTACTCATTCATCCTCGCTTTGGAGGTTGGCTAGCTTAAAAGTAGAATCGACTTATTCATCTTTATTTATTCAGGAATTACACGACAAAGTATAGCTCTGATTTTGACACATGAGAAAAAGAGAAAGAAAAAGGGCTTAAAATATCTTAAAAATCTTAAATAAAAATAATATGCTTGTATATATAAAATATAGCTGATGTTGTGATATTCTGCGCTAATGTAAACTCAATTCTGATTACCAACAGTCAATTTATACAATTCTAGTAAAAGTAACACGTGAAATCCCCAGATCGAAGGCAATGTTGCACAAAGCGAAAGAGTGTGAAAAACCATTATGTCAAAAGAGAATGAAAAAATAAGTATTAGTATGAATTAGTCAAGGATAGTTTTTTATTTTAGGCATCCATCATCATGATCATCAAACAAGATATTCTTGTATTTGAATTTAGCCATGATGTATATCTAATTTTTTTACCCCGGATGTCAAATTAGCCTGTATTAAATAGAATGATAAATCACTGTTTTTTAATTATGTATTAGTCCTGATCACATGATGCTTATGCTTGCCCTCTTACATTTTCATGTGAAAGCCCAACTTTATAAATACCCACCTTGATACGTTTTTGTTTTGTTTTTCTTCTTCTTTTTCTTGTTTTCTTTTTATATATTCCTTTTTTAAATAAACTATAATAATAATGACCAACGATATTCGTTATGACGGAAGAGTAGCCATCGTCACCGGTGCTGGTGGAGGCAAGTGATTTTCTTGATATATTAGATTGGCTTTTACTAACCTTTTTTTGGGCTGTCTTAGGTCTTGGAAAAGCCTATGCACTCTTTTTCTCCCAACGCGGTGCTAGCGTTGTTGTCAATGACCTTGGTGTTTCTCACACCGGTGATGGCTCCAGCTCCAAGGCTGCTGACGTCGTTGTCGATGAGATTTTAAAGGCTGGTGGCAAGGCCGTCGCCAATTACAACTCTGTTGAGGATGGCGCAAAGATCGTTGAAACCGCCATGAAGGCCTTTGGACGTGTTGACATCATTATTAACAATGCAGGCATTTTGCGTGACAAGTCCTTTGCCAGAATCACTGACGCTGACTGGGATCTTATTCAAGCTGTTCACGTCAAGGGCTCTTATGCAGTGACAAAGGCTGCCTGGCCCATCATGAAGAAGCAAAAGTTTGGTCGTATCATCATGACTGCTTCTGCTGCCGGTCTTTATGGTAACTTTGGTCAAGCCAACTACAGTGCTGGTAAGTGAATGATGTGTTGGATATGATCCATTGGGTGCTTTATCTGACGACTATTTATGTTATTAGCCAAGCTTGCTCTTGCTTCTTTCAGCAACTCTTTGGCCAATGAAGGTGCCAAGGATAACATCCACTGTAACACCATTGCCCCTATGGCTGCCTCAAGAATGTAATTATTATTTGTGTGTGTGTGTGAATATGTGTGGTTAGTTTACTTATGCAATGGCTTGTTATTATAAATTAGGACCGAGACCGTCATGCCTCCTGAGATCCTTGCTTCTCTTAAGCCTGAATTCGTTACCCCCGTTGTTGGTTATCTCTGTCATGAAAACACTGAAGATACCGGTGGCATCTTTGAAGTCGGTGGTGGCTTCGTTTCAAAGTTGAGATGGGAACGTTCTCCCGGTGCCGTCTTCAAGGCTGATGACTCGTTCGATCCTGCTGCCGTTGGTGCCAAGTGGGAAGAGGTTACAAACTTTGATGGTCAAAATGAATATCCTACTTCTATTATGGATACCGACTTTTTGGCTCTTTTGGAACGCGCAAAGGCTGCCGATGCCAACCCCAAGGCTGAGCCTTTGAGATACGATGGCCAGGTTGCCGTCGTCACTGGTGCTGGTGGTGGACTTGGCAAGGCCTATGCTTTGCTTTTCGCAAAGTTGGGTGCCTCTGTTGTTGTTAATGATCTTGGTGGTTCCCATACTGGTGATGGTAACAGCTCCAAGGCTGCTGATTTGGTCGTCGAAGAGATCCGCAAGGCCGGTGGTAAGGCTGTTGCCAACTACGACTCTGTTGAAGAAGGTGACAAGGTTGTTGAGACTGCCCTCAAGGCTTTTGGCCGTATCGATATCATTGTAAACAATGCTGGTATTTTGCGTGACAAGTCCTTTGCCCGTATGTCTGATCAGGATTGGGATCTCGTCCACCGTGTTCACTTGAGAGGTACTTACAAGGTTGTCCAGGCTGCATGGCCCCACTTTGTCAAGCAAAAGTATGGTCGTATCATTAACACTGCTTCTGCTGTTGGTCTCTATGGTAACTTTGGTCAGACCAATTACAGTGCTGCCAAGTTGGGTATTGTTGGTTTCACAAAGACGTTGGCCCTTGAAGGTCAGCGCAAGAACATTCTCTGTAAC
Source organism: Backusella sp. ASU-2019c (assembly GCA_024139495.1). Classification (NCBI taxonomy): domain Eukaryota; kingdom Fungi; phylum Mucoromycota; class Mucoromycetes; order Mucorales; family Backusellaceae; genus Backusella; species Backusella sp. ASU-2019c. The sequence goes on along the minus strand of VCJM01000208.1, from coordinate 25,139 downwards.
GTTATTGCTCCTAATGCCGGTACCCGTATGACCGCCACTGTCATGCCTCCTGAGATGGTCGAAGCTTTCAAGCCCGAGTATGTTGCTCCTATTGTCGCCTACCTCGGTCACAGCAGCAACGAAGAAACCGGTAGCACCTTTGAAGTTGGTAGCGGTTGGGTTGCTCAGGTCCGCTGGCAACGTTCCGGCGGTGTTGGTTTCCCTGCCAACCGCCCCTTGGCTCCTGAACAGGTCCGTGATGCATGGGCCCGTATCACCGACTTTGAAGATGGTCGTGCTACTAACCCTAACTCTACCCAAGAGTCTTTCCAAGGTTTCATGGAAAACTTTAGCAACACCGCTGAGGAGGAGGAAGAGAAGCCTGCTGAGGGTGGTTTGGATGTTGAAGCTGCAAAGAAGTTGGAGTTTGAAACCCTTGAGTTTAGCTACGAAGAACGTGAAGCCATCCTTTACGCCTTGGGTGTTGGATGCAAGCGCCAGGATCTCCGTTATGTCTATGAGAACGATGTCGACTTTGGCGTCTTGCCTACTTTTGGTGTCATTCCCTCTTTCACTGCCATGAACACCGTTCCATTTGGTGACGTTGTTCCCAACTTTAACCCCATGATGTTGTTGCACGGCGAGCAATTCTTGTCCGTCAAGAAGGAAATCCCTACCTCTGGTACACTCAAGTCCCAGGCACGCGTTATCGATATTCTTGATAAGGGTAAGGGCGCTTCTGTTGTCATTGGTGTCACTAGCACCGACGAGTCTGGTGAGGTTGTCTTTGAAAACGAATTCACCTTGTTCATCCGTGGTAGTGGAGGATTCGGTGGTGCCAAGAAGGGTGCTGACCGCGGCGCCGCCACTGCTGCCAACACTGTTCCTGACCGTAAGCCCGATGCTGTCATCACTGAAAAGACCAGCGAGGACCAAGCTGCCCTATACCGTTTGAGCGGTGATTATAACCCCTTACACATTGATCCCGAGATGTCTGCTGTTGGTGGCTTCGATGTTCCTATCCTTCACGGTCTCTGCTCTTTCGGTATCTCTGGTAAGCACGTCTTGAAGGCCTTCGGTAACAATGACTCTTCTTCATTCAAAAATATCAAGGCCCGTTTCGCCAAACACGTCTTCCCTGGTGAAACACTTGAGACCTCCATGTGGAAGGAAGGTAACAAGGTTATTTTCCAGACACGTGTTGTTGAACGTGATGTCATTGCCATCTCCAATGCTGCTGTCGAGCTTAATGCTAACCGTGATAGCAAGTTGTAATATGTATAAACCCGAAAACCCTAATAAAAAGAATCTGAATAAATATATATCTGTAAATTATGTTCCTTTACTCTCATTTTCTTAATAAAGTCCAATATGAACACTTGAATCTTTTATATCTTTTTTTTTCTTTTTTTACATCGATTGCATGATTTGCATAAATATGTATAGAAGCAGCCATCCAATTATTCGGAAAAATCTTTCTCATTTACCCTAAAAACTTTTTTTTTGATTATTGAAAGGCAATTACCACTCACTTGAAAAACATAATAATGCAAATGAATAAACAGACTTTGAATACAAAGTTTTTTTTATTAACAAAACAAAGTTTTTAAAAAACTAGGCTCACTTTATTTCGCTTTCTATGATGTAGTTTATAACCTACTTACAAAAATAACCTAAAAAGGCAAAATAAAGCACTTCGATGGTTGTCAATTGATAAGAAAATTGGCACATCTTGAAGCTAATTGTTGTTAATTTCAAACCATTCAAGATCATCCTGAAGCAGCGCCAATGTTTTCTGAAAAAGATTATCTTTAATAAAATATGGTCATGTCTTAGATTGTTTTAATCATTCAACAAAAATTTATAAGAAACCGGTCAAGTAACGAACGATAAAATTGTTTTCTCCTATCTTTGATGTTTTTAATCTGATCCTAAAAGATAAGATGATCATTACTCCTGTCACTTCACTTTTGAAAAAAAAAAAACTCTTCTATTTTGAATAATCTGATAAGATGCTAATTGTTATCCTTTGTTTTCCAAGTAAACAATGGAAACTAGTACAGACGTATGACTCAATTAATACGTAGTTTTACTCTATC
>VCJM01000188.1:10697-23629 GCA_024139495.1 Backusella sp. ASU-2019c | reverse complement strand
TTTTTTTTTTTTGCATAAAACAATTCTAGTGATTTTAGGAGGAAGCAGCTTCGGCGGCAAACTTCTCTTGTGCACGATTGACCTTTTCTTTAAAAGTGGTGATAACCTCAGAGGGCTTTTCAGCCTTGAAAATACCAGTGCCAGCAACAATGACATTAGCACCAGCATCTGCAGAGGCGTCAATGGTTTCCAATGATAAACCACCATCAACTTCGATATCCAAGTTGGGGTATTTACGACGAAGAGTCTCGACCTAGATCATAGCCCATTAACAATCATACACCTTTTTAACCATTTCTTCTTTTTTTACCTTGGGCATACACTGAGCCATAAATCTCTGACCTCCAAAACCGGGTTCAACAGTCATTACCAAAATCATATCACATTGTTCGGCAACAGGACCAATGACCTTTTCAACAGGAGTTCCGGGTTTGATGGCAACACCAGCTTGCATACCTGCATCATGAATTTGCTTGATCAAACCAATGGGGTCTTCAGTGGCTTCGATGTGGAAGGTGTACATCTGTCCACCGGCCTTTTTGATATCATCAACCCACTGAGATGGGTTTGAAACCATCATATGACAATCTGTATACATATCATGAGACCTTTTACCCTTCACTTTCCATTCCCTTTTTTTCATTTATTTACCAAAGTAAGCCTCGGTATGAGGACGAATAGCTTGGATGATAGGTGCACCCCAAGTAAGGTTAGGTACAAAGTGACTAAATAAATTCACTTTATGATAAGTATTCACTCACTCCCCTCGATTTATTTTCTATTAATATTTTACCCGTCCATAACATCTAATAGAAACAAAAACCATGAATACACGTCCGAGTTGTTTGATATATAGGTAATGATTATAAAGACTTACCAAGGTGAAGCCACTCGGCACCATCCTTTTCCATACGCTTTGCCTCGACAGCGAGGTAGGCAAAGTCAGAAGAGAGCATAGAAGGGGAAATTTTGGCAACAGGCATTTTTTTTTCGGCTTTGTTTTGAGCGTGTGTAAAAGAAAGGAAGAAAAATAAAAGTACGTCTTTCTGGCTTTCTTGGTAAAAAAAGATGAGAAACACGGTCACACTTTGTATGCATTGAAACCAAAAAAAAATCAAGATGAACTGACTTTCAAAAGGTGCGCATTAATATTTACCTTTCTAAGAGCAAAGTAATATAATGAGGTTCTCAAATGAACGCGTTACAAAGACTTTTTATTTTATTTAAAAGGAATGATATATAACAGCCTATAGTAAAAAGGTGAAAAGAGTGAAAAGAGAGAGAGAGAGAGAGACGGAGTAAAGAAACCAAAAGTGGCTTTTGAAAATAGACTTAGGAGATATTACATAATCAAAAGAAGCATCTATGTTTATTCGCTTGCTATTTTAGATAAAATATTCAAAAAAAGGTCAACCATCGTTAAGTAATCAGGACCCTTTTTCCTCTTTCATAAAAATAGAAGCAAGTAAGAGTGACCACGCCACTATTTTCTGATATCCCTGGATGCCCTTTTTATTATCCTACTGTCGATCTGCCATTAAAATGTTATCTGTAAAAGTCTTGAATGTTTTATAGAAAACTGGATAACAAACGTGCTTACTTTTTTTCTTCTAATAATCCAATAAGAATGGCGTTATTTGTTTAATCTATATGAAAAGCATGAATAAAGATGGTAAATAAAATCAATAATTACATTACATAAACAGTTTATGTGTGACAAACCACTCTTCTGTTTCTGTACTGATCCTGTCCTTCATGGCACAAATACCAGTACTACCTTGTAAGCATCGTTTTATTGGATGAAAAAATCGGGAGATATTCCATTGCTCTCTCTCTCTCTCTCTCTCTCTCTCTCCTGTCATGATAACATGGCTAAAATATTTGCTTCATGGTACACTTTAGAAAACATGACATATATGCAAATAGCACTGTTATGTAAGGCAAAGAAAAACGAGGTACTCAAACTACACGTTATCACTTATATCTACGGATTAGAGTATGATGTTTATTGGATTTTTGTTTACGACTAAACAAGAAACTTTCCCAGTTGTTGTTTTTATTTAAGAGGAATACACGTGGGAAAGAAATGTGAAATTTAAAGTTATGCAAACAAGATGAAAGAAAAAAGCCTATATATACTTTGTTTTGTTTAATTAACAAAAATGGATCAAAGGGTTCAATCACGTAAGCGCTCAATGCGTTACATAAGTGAAAATCTATTCCAAGACTTTATATTTCAAATCATAGACTATTTATAGACATCATCTACTTTATAATGTTATTCACCTTAATACAATATAAATGCCATTAAAAAAGAAGCTTGTATTAATCACTAAATCATAATATAACCTTCAGCAAAAATAAAATGAAAAACACCACAATATATAGTACTACGGGAAAAGCATGAATGTAACATTTTCATTGTTTTTGGCAACTGTCCCGAAGCAATCACAACATATATTATTATTTTATTTTATAATATGAATCTTGTAAAATATATTGTAACAATAGGAAAAACAGATGAATCTTTAGTCTGCAATCATACTTGATTAAGCATACAGATTCACATGCACAAGTTTATGCGTTAAAGAGATACGAAATGGGAAAACTTTTTCAACTCGGATGGGATCAAATTAATTAAAAAAAAAACTCCCATAAAACTTAGTAATTTGATTCCGTTGCAATCATAAATCAAATTAAATGGATAGCCCACTAATGGTTGTAGTTAGCTCCATATTTTCATGGCCAAATAACTCCTTTTATACTATGTAAAAGTATAAGAAAAAAGACCCCAAAAAATTATCCTTCTAAATGATAGAATCCTAATTAATTTATGCCCTCAAACGACATGGATTCAATATCGACATTTCCCTATTTGTTTTAGCTTGATTACAAGATATATTTCTTTGAAATTTTCCAGATTAAAGAAGTAAAACTAGTATCATATACGAAATAGTATTAATTAAACTAAGCTAGACTAGTAGAGCTGTCAAATAAGTCTACATTTCAAAGTTAACAATGAATGTAAAAGAATCACGGTCAACTTTATAAAATATGTTCTTTTCAAATCGTAAAATCAGTCAAAACCCGGTATGATCACAAAAAAAAGTTTATTCTTTAATTAAAAATGGCATTGTGTGTAAGTTGAGTAAGAGAGTGAAATATATTACCACAAAGAACTGTTTACCGTGATTTATGATCAACTGATATGACAGAAGGTGTAAAAAATGCACTAGCATGTATTTTTTTATTTGAATGAATAAATTTTTATATTGATCGAAAATAAACAATACCTACTTATTGTAAAACCAGGTTTTTTTTATGTCTTCTGTATTATTGTATGAAGCCAAGAAAGCAAATTTCCCTTCAATTATCAAATCATCTTGTACGACATTCCTTATTTTCAGTTTTGGAAATAATTTAAACTCAATTATTTTTTATTTACAAGGCAAATATCTGCGTTACGTAAGAAAACTTTACCGCGGTTCCTATTTTGGATAATCTTGACTATTCATTTTCGTGCTTAATGAGAGAAAAGTATAAAGTAGGAAATGGTATAAAGTGTTGATAATCACAAGAAATATACAAAGAGAAAAAAAATATTAAAAAAACAATGTACTGGTGATGGCGCTGAAAGAAAAACTGTTTAAAAAAAAAGTAAGACATTTTCGAAAAAAGAAACAAAAAAGGTTTAGTTACATTGATGATGTTTTATTATTAAAGAATGAGAAATATTTGCGAAAATAAAAAATATAGACAGGCTCTTTCTATTTACAGAGTTTTATATTTTTAAGCATTCTTGATGGTCGTGTCTATCGATCCGAGTATGTCCTTTGCTTTATAAATAGAGTTTCTTCATCACCACGTGTCATTTTTTCTTTATTGCTTCTATTCTTCTAATTCACCACTTTTATTCTATGTGTGTATGCTATGGTTACTTCTATTTTCTATGGATGTCGTTGCATTATAAAGCAATGGCACTTACTAATCGCTGCTTAGTCGTAGTAGTGAGCATAATTGACGCACTTCAAAATGTGTTTGAGTTTTATTTTCTTTTGGAGAACAGGGTTCAGGGCCCTTCCCGAGGATATTTGAGTAACCTTAAATTGATTGGATAAGCGGTAATTACATAAACGAATCACATAGCGTTGGTTGCGAAACATGGACCCTTTTTTTTTTCTTTCTTTTTTTTCATACTAAAAACCCTTTTTTTCAATTTTTTTTTCCCTTCTTTGATTACTGTTATTTATTATTTCTTCCCTTATCTAATTTTAATTTAATTACATTCATTATCATTAAGCATTTTTATTTTTATTATTATCGTTGTCATTTCAACAACAAAAGTCGATCACTTCATTTCATTCAATTCATAATTTTCTTTTTACATCTCGATTAAGACATGAATCCAATTCATTTAAGCAACAATTTGGTGCATCAACACCGAGAAAAGCGCCTCAAAGTGTCAAAAGCATGTTATACTTGCCGCGTTAAAAAGATTAAGGTAAGAAAGGATCTTAACAGTTTATTCTGTCAAATTATTAATCATGAGAGCAACAATAGTGTGATGGTCTCCAGCCTTGTATGCAGGTAAAGAAATTTGTTTATATGAAATAAAATAAAAGTTTACTATGGTTGTTGCGGGGCGTGACGGGAAAAAAAATAATAAAAGAGAAAAATACGGCTAAAAACTATATTTGTTATTTTGTACTTACCATTTTTTTATATGTGTTTATTCATTACTGATTTGTAGTGCAAAGGTAATACATTTTTTTATTACTATTACTAAAAAAAAAAGTGTCGAATGATTTTCTTATTATTACTATGTTAGCTCGCAGAAGACCCTGTTCTTTCTCCAAAGACGGTCTTGAAAATCAAACCCAGATATCTCCTGACAATAGACCTGTTCCACCTTCAAATGATGAGGAGCGGCCAACAAAACAGCGCCGCTTAACTCCTCCTTCCGTCGCTTCTCCATTCATTCGTGAAGAAACCATCGTCCCTACCATTTCTTTCCAATTGGATACCCGTATCGCAGAGCAACGTGCTCAGGAACAAGACACCCTCCGTAAAGTGTCGCAACAGCTGGATAAACTAAGCATGATGTGGCCTGGCGAGGGTAAAGAGGATGGAAGTTGGGTGGTTGACGCTGATCTGTTATTCCGCCGCGAGCCAATAATATTGCCATGGACACATCCTTTTCCTGAAAAGATGAATCCTAATTTGCTCAATCTTTACTTTCGCTATCGCTATACCATATTTCCAATCTTACCAAAGACTACTTTTTATCGTCTCCTTGAGCGTCGTGATCCATTTATAACGCCACTTTTGTTAAATAGTATCTATTGTAATGCTGCCCATTTCTCGAATGACGAAGCTGCCGATGCAAGTGTATACTTTAAAAAGGCGCAGGATCTTTTAGATGCTCATCTTGATACTCCTTCTCTAAGCACTGTAGTCGCCCTCTGTTTGATGTCTACCTATGAGCCCAATCGGTACAGTATAGGTCCCCATGTTAGTAAAAGCAAACGCAGATTGTATTGCGATATGGCTTTACGCATGTGCTACGACTTGAATCTTCACAGACGTTCTCAAGATGAAACGGCCACATTGGAAGATATCGAGCTTCGTAAACGTGTTTATTGGATCTGCTATTGCTTAGATAAAGTAGAAAGTCTCATCTCTGGTAGACCTGTCTTGCTGTATTCTAGAGACATTGAAATTGATTTCCCCATTGTCTTGCGTTCAGATGACACCACCGAATATGAAATTACAATTTGCCTTGTAGAACATATCAAACTAATGCAATTGGCAGAACGTGCACTTCAGTTGGATTTCCCTGATAGACGTCACATCATCAACACCCCACAAAATGAGCAGATGGTAATCGACTTGGAGAAGCAACTTCAATATTGGCTCCGTGGCCTTCCATCTCATTTGCAATGGACACCGCTGGCTAATGACCGTGATAATAATGTGCCCACACAGCCCCCCGCCAATGCTTTGGTTGCGCATTTACACCTTGTGTACAATATTACCGAGCTACATGTACTACAACCTTATTCGTCCATTTTTCAACCAAGATGTGCCAGTATTGCTACCAATATTACTCAGCTTACTTGTGCTATGGCGGATCAGCCCAACTTTATCCTGTCATTTTCCTTGATTGCCGATGGTATCATTGCTGCTGTGCGTACTCATATCATGAGCTGCGCTGATGAAAAGTTGAACACGGCAAGACATGCTCGATTTATGTTTCAACGATCTCTACGATCATTACGTTCTATCCTCCATCACCGTGTTAACAGCACTATTGAGTATTTTGCTTCTACTCTTGAACAAGTGCTTGCATCTGCTGATAACGGTAATAGTAGAAACAGCAGTCCTAAACTACACGTTCTGTCTCCCATTATACCAAGAACTGCACCATCATCATTCCCGGAAAGCTTAAATCCATTTACAAATGAAGATCGCTGGACAAATAACAACAGCAATAGTAATAATACAACACTGATGAGAAACAGCAACTTGTACTCTTATGGTCTCGTTTCCCCTGCCTCAAGTACAGCATCTGCACCTTTAGATAAGCCCGTTGTTACGGATACACGCGAGGATGAATTCGCTCGACCCATTACAACCACTCACTCTGTTTATCCCAGTAATAATCAAAACCCATTAAACCCTATTGTGAACAATGATGCATTCTCAGTAACACGAACGAATAATGGATTTGCTGTACCACCTACTTCAACTGATACTTGGAAGCCCAATAATATTGTATCCAACCAGCAAATGGTACAACCACAAGAACAAGAGGATAGGCAACAAGAGACCCAAGATATATACACAAGCGTTTGGGGTTCACGCTCTGATACCATCTTTTCAGCCGACATGATGGACAGTTCATTTGTGGATACCAAGCAAGGTCAAGTTTCGAAAGAAGAGGATAGGGGTATACATCGATCCTTCACTCTAGATAACAGTTATGCATTATGGAACAACAAAAAATCCCAAGAAGAAGAGGAAAAGGCATCGATTATCATCCCTCCTCAGCAACGATATGGGTTGGGCGTGTATGCGTCTGCTCAACAACACCACACAGATGTCATACGTCAACATATACCAGAATTGAAATCGTCTCACCCTTCCGTTAGACCCGTTTTACTTACCCATCATGGACAAGTCGTTGTTGCTGCTGGTGGTCAAAATGATGTAGCATAAAAAAAAGCGCTGTAAATATATTTTTTTCCTTGCTTTCTGATTACACTCCTTTTTCATTTTATTATGTATATTTATTATTGCATTGCTGTATTTGTAGTACTTTTATTCATCCTCTTTTATGTAACATTATGATTCCAGTCTATTATTTTTAATATATTAAAAAATAAAGAAAAAAAAGCATTTTATTTTATGATATTCCACTTATTTTTTTTTTTAAAAAAAAATCGATTCGACTTTAAGAACAAAAATAACAAAGCAAAACGTTATCATTAGAGATAATCAGATAAAATGAATGTATTTTTTTTTTTTATTTATGTTAAAAAGAAAACAAGTTGCTTACTTGATATGTAAGGGGGCGGGGTTCTGTTTTGTTCTACAGCATTGATTTTCCCATATCATCGTTTTACAGCGGTATTATCTATTTAAAGCAAATCCTATTTATTTATTTTTTGCACACTTCTATCTCTCTCCACAAAGAATAAAGAGTGAGAAGGACCGTGCTAACTATAAAAAGGGATTAATTGACAATCAACGATAGGTGCTTTTGTTTTTCTGAAAAAAGGGAAAAAGTTACAAGATCAATGATTTTGCAACTGAGGTCACGTTGCTTAATGATAATGATTGAATGGTGAACATCTGATGAACATATCCTTTTTTGTTTCAATATAAATTTAGCTTTTTTTCATATTTTTTTTTATTCTTGTTTTTCTTCCTTTTAGCAATTTTTTTTTTTTTTCGTGATGGCTGTCACTACAGATAGAGAAGTACCAAAAGGCTCGATATTAGAAGTCGATTCTCCCGAACCCACCTTGATAAAAGTAGAAACACTTGATCCAGAGTAAAATAAATAAAAAAAATATATTCCCCCAAAAAAAAACTAACTTTTACATACATTAAAAGCCGTGATGATCAAACTCAGAGCTGGAAAAATGGTCTCGGTAAAACCACAGAGATAAGTATTTACCCACCTGAAAAAGACTACCGTCAAGATTCGTTTTTTTGGCGCCTAAGTGAGAATATTATTGAGGGAGATTATAACTTTCCTATGCTTTTGGGCTATGAATGGTAAATAACAAAAAGGGGAGAGGGGAATACGCGCATAAATGCTTAAAAATCGTGTACTTTTTTTTTTTATCAGCACCAATATTATTTTACCAAGCAATCAAAACAGAAAAGCAACCATTCATATGAATCATCGTGGTGAGGAAGCGTCGACCACCATCAAGCCATTATTTCCATATACATGGAGTGGAGAATGGTAATAACTACAAATATCTCTCACTCGCTCTTTTTAACTTAATATGATGTTTTAGGTCCACTGCCTGTAAAGTCATCAATGCACCCGTTTCCAACCTCCAATTTCTTATCAAACGCGATTTAGGTACCGCCCAATTCTCGGTAGACAAGATTGGTGTTTCAAGCGATGCAGAAACCAGTCGCAAACTGATCCTGAGTGCATTTGCGCTTGTTTATGTGATTGAGGGAAATGTGCGCATTGCTTTGGATGAAAACAATTCGGCTCAAAATTACAATGAGGTATTATCAAAAGGACAGACATTGTATGTGGAGCGTGATGAGGATGCAAGTCCCACTACCATGGTCATACAGGCATCAGATGCGGAAGGCGGTGTCAATAAACGTGATTTAGGTAATAAAAGGGGAGGCCAAGATAGAGAGAGAGAGTATTCATTCCCCCAATTTATTATATAGAGGAAGCTACTATTGTTACTATCCAAATCACAGAGAGCAAGCCCAAGGGTGCCCCCTCTACTATCGGCACCATGTCAGATTACTTTGCCATGCCACCTTCCTCCACCTCTGCTGTAAACACGCCCGCCGTCCAAGAAGTGGTATCAGATGATAACAAGCCCAGTAACCGTCGTGGACCACGTCGTAAGGGGTCACTTGTCGTTTATGATGACCAACCCAATCTGCCACCTGCTCAGCGTACCGAGACGCATGATGAGGCAGAGCTTCCAAAGGCGGGAAGACAGCGACGTGATAGTTTGGCAATGCTACGTGGTAAAATTGAGGCCACCCAGATTTATGAGGCTCCTACGTTTGATATCTTGAACCAGGATACGGATGTGCCACCACCTGTAGTGAGAGATAAATTGGTGGTGGAGGATTTTCCTAAACACAGTATCAGCACCGCTTGGATTAAAATGATAAAACAGGGTTTGAGTGAATGGCTAAGATTACCTGTGATTGTATGTAGAGGAACTGAAGACGGGTAAGAAAAAAAAAGAGAGCTTAAAATGACAGTTTTACTGTATATCTAATGTTTTATCATTTATCTATAAAAAAAGACCTGTTGTGGGTATTACAGCTGCAGTCCATGGAAATGAATTAAACGGTGTTCCTTGTATTCACAGGTAAAAAGAAATACGTGTAACCTGAATCCTAAATTTCTAAAAAAAAAAAAATTGATAATCAGGGTGGTCTCAGAGATTGATGTCAATAACCTGCATGGTACAGTTGTTGCCGTTCCCTGTGTCAATGTATCAGGCTATTTGAAATTCACAAGAGAATTTGCTGATGGTAGAGATTTGAATCGACTTTTCCCTGGTAGAGAAGATGGCTTTGCATCTCAGGTCTTTTGTTATCAATTGATGAATAAGGTCATTTCACAGTTTAATTACTTGATTGATCTACATACTGCTAGTTTTGGAAGAGTCAACTCGTACTATGTTAGAGCAGATATGGTAAAAAAATTGTGAATCGAGCATAAATGTCATTTTTCTCATCTATCTTTATAGAATGACCCTGGTTCTGCTCTTATGGCTAGATTACAGCAGCCTCAAATTGTTTTACACAACTCTGGCCAGGATGGTACACTTCGATCAGCTGCTTCTGCAAGAGGTATTCGCGCTATTACGGTAGAAATCGGTAATCCTCAACTTTTCCAGAGTCAGTATGTTCAGGTAAATAAATATTCATTATTTGGGAAGGGGTAGATGATTGGTACTAAATCTCGAAAAAAAAAAATCATAGTGGTCGTTTGTTGGAGTGATGCGTATTTTGGATCATTTAAATATGTATACATTAGACTATACACCTTCCGATGAAGATTTAGTAGCACTTGGACCACCAAATACCATTTTATGTTCAAAGGGCTTCTGGGTAAATATTTTTTTTTGGAAAAGAAGGCTATTCATACTGCTAAAAAAAAAACAATTCTTTGATAGATTTATACCAAAACAGGTGGTGTTCTAGAAGTGTATCCTGGTGTCAATACGATCATTAAAAAGGGAGACTTAATTGCCCGTATTAAAAATATTTTCGGCAATGTGATAGACGAATATTATGCTCCATGTAGTGCCATTGTAAGTTGATATTATTTCTTTGGATACGGTAACAAACTAACTTTTTATTTTAAAAGGTAATTGGAAGAAGCTCAAATCCAGTTGCCATGTCGGGTGATCGTATTGTGCACCTTGGTGTCATTAAGAAAAAGGGTGAAAGCTTATCTAAAGAGGCCAAAGAAAACTATTAGGCTTTTTATTTTCTTTTCGCTATTTATAGAACTTTTCTCATTTAGGATTGGTTTTTATAAAACAGCCCTTCAGTAACAATAAAAAAAAAATATATAAAAATAGGAAGATCATTATTAGTTTTTAATGAAAAGATGCAAAGTGAATTTATTTATTTTTTTTAACGAAAAAAAAGGAGAGGGGAAGTGACTGATTGTATTAATTAAATAAAAAAGAAGAAGAAACGCACACAAGAGTATCTTGTATTTTGTACACAATGTAAGATCATTGTATACCATTTATTTCTCTCTTGATTACTTTTGCTGTTATTATTATAGGGGGAGGTTTGGGGTAAGATGTATTATTTACAAAAATGACCTTGAAGCGTAAGCATAGGAATAAGCCTCATGCTGCTGCTGACCACCGCCACCACACTGATTATAATCAGGCGATCGGATATCACCAATGTTGTAGCAGTGATCCGCCTGGTGGTATGACGAGGAGGTAGACGAGATACCAGAGGATATGGGGGTATCATTATCATCGAGTGAGGGTACAGGCGATGACAATTCGATATGCAACTTGCGGGTCATTTTGTTGCGCTGTTCTAGCAATGCCTTGGCTTCGGCTTCATAGTCACGGGTAGGATCTATGGACTCGGGTTCTTCGGTGAGATAGCCTAATTCTTCAAAAAAGAGCTTGATGCCATCCACGTTTTGGATATGATTGTCCTTGTCGACGACGCATTCTTCGGGACTGAGTGGTAGGATAGTGGGAAGGTTTTCTTGGCACTCGCAGTCATCGATCCAGTTATATTCTTCTTCGTCTTGTTCGTAGTTGTATTGGTCGTCATCATCTTCAGGAGTTAGACTCATGAACTGGAGACCGGGAATAGTGTTATTGTCAAAATTGTTATTCATCATTGTTATATGTGTATCGTTGTCAAATAAGAAAAGTCTAGTTTATAATCTGCTTGTTTTGTTGGATTTATATAGATTTTTCCATTAGATTTTTCTTCTCTAATAGTTTCCAAAGGGTTATATACGTTGTAGAAAAAAGGGTTTAGGAAGTAAATGTAAGTATATAGAAAAAATATTTTGAAGCTCATTAATTTAAAAATAACTGGCCTCTTTTATACAAAAAAATTTTTTATGGGTTTATATTTAGAGTTCCGATTCGGGAAATCGAGGACCTTCGAGAACATAAGTGGGGCCAGTTCTAATTAAACCACCAATCGTAATTAAATCTGATATATTAGATAGGTTTCGCCACAGCCAGCAAACTATAAACGTGTGGCGGTTCTTTGACCGATCAACATAAAATAATAAAAGAAAAGGTCTTTTTTGCATAAATAGAAAGCATGAACCAGAAGTTTTTTTTTCTCTCATGTTCTTCCAAGAATTCTAAAATGAAAAGCTTATAATTGTTGGTTGTTTGTTCTTTCTGAATATTACTGTTCATTCTCTTTATTCTTTTATATTCTTACCAGCTTCTTTAACAGGCTAGAAACTGGCCAAAGCCGGAAAAGTGACGGGGTAAAGAGCGTGTGAAACTTGACCTCGTTTTGGGTTTTATAAAGCGCACACCTCGGTTCGACTGAAGAAAACCCTTACATTTTTTTTGTGTTGGTATCACTTTTTCCTTTATTTTCTTTTCTTTTGATTATATCGATTCCAGAAATCAAAACACACAAACTTAAAAAAAAGTCAATGTGATTCCATTTATCGGTGAAAAACGGAACAGGCAATCTCAAACAGTCTTTATTTATTTATTTTTTTGACAAACAAATCCCGCCCTATTAAAGACGATCAAAAAATTGCTTGCTTTTCAAATGCAAATAGTTGATACTACAATAATGAAATACAATACAAATATATAATAGAGCTTGATATTATATCAAATCATTGCATTGGACAATTAATAAATAGCATCAAGTAAAACTAGATAAAAGAAAAATGATTTAGTTGTAATGACTCAAAATATCAAAACCTTATAATGGTAACCTATACCTCTATTTTACATAACCGAACAAGCCATCTAATAACAGAGTTATTACTGTACATATTATGTTTTTTGCGGAATAAAAACCGGACGTAAACAAAAAAAAAAACGACTTTTTCTGATAGATGGATTGTTTTGATTCTTATGATTGTTTCTCCCATAGTAAAAAAAAAAAGAAAAATATTCATTATCTGACCCCAGGATTCATGCAGTTTTCCTTTATCAAACATGCCTCTTCCT
>VCJM01001836.1:38604-65345 GCA_024139495.1 Backusella sp. ASU-2019c | reverse complement strand
GATTTGAATTTTTTTTTTTTTTTTTTCAAACTCTTTTCTTTCACTTTTTCCAAAAAAAATCACCAATGAACAAGCCGAGAGGAGGAGGAGGGAATCACAATCGTCTTAGTCGATCATTAGAGCACAAGATCAACAATGTGATTGATCTTTACAAGGGTGAAGGACACACCGACTTTGGCGTAGTTGCCATTTATGAATATGCTCAAAAGGTGGATGCCAGTTTAAGAAGAATCAAGAAACGTCAGTTGGAGGTAGTGATTGAAAAGATCACGGAAGCCTCTGCCGAACCAGAAAAGTAAGGATTCTTATAAAATATTACAAGAATATCCTCTAATATTCTACTAGAGCTGATGCATCATCTGACGAAGAAGGTGAATACGCATTGGTGAGTAAAAATAATGAATGGTTGATGGATTATCTACCAATGGAACTAAGACCCACATCAAAGCCTGCACAGGAAGATAATGCAATGAATAAATCAGTCACGAATTTGTGGAACATGCACAAAACACCTTCAGGCGCGGCAACGCCTGTGTCGGGTGCTGCTACGCCAGAGGTCAGCACGCCCCAACCCGAGGAGGTCGAGCAGACACCTGTCAAATCGAAAAAACGTACAAAGAATGTAAAGGAAACCGCTTCAAAGCGTGCGAAAAGTAAGGGAAATCGACATTAAGAGAAAGAGTATGGATGATTGAATTGATACTTTCTTATTATTAGCAAGTGGATCCGAATCAAGAGAAGAGCCATTTATTCCTACCGCAAGACTGTCAGATTTGGGTGGTATTGATCATTGTATCGAGGAGATTATGGAATTGATTGCCATGCCATTGGCACATCCGGAAGTTTATCTTCATACTGGTGTGCAGCCTCCTCGAGGTGTATTGTTGCATGGTCCTCCTGGTTGTGGTAAGACCAGGTTGGCACATGCCATTTCTGGTGTAAGCAACTATTAAAAATAGAAGAAAAGGATATGCAAAACTGAGTTTAACCCTATAGGAATTGGGTGTTCCCTTCTTCAACATCTCTGCTCCTTCTATTGTATCAGGCATGTCGGGTGAATCCGAAAAGAAGATTCGTGAAGTATTTGAAGATGCAAAGGTAAAATGGGATCATTTGTAAAGTGACAGCAACTTATATCTTTATCACACCAGGAAAATGCACCTTGTTTGCTTTTCATTGATGAAATCGATGCCATCACACCAAAGAGAGAAACCGCACAAAGAGAAATGGAGCGTAGAATTGTAGCACAGTTATTGACTTGTTTAGATGGTGAGAATGATGCTTACAATGCATCCCGGCTCTTCTGCTCATCACACTTCTTTTTTTATAGATTTATCTTGGGATAAAACAGGCAACAAGCCAGTGATGGTGATTGGCGCAACAAATCGCCCTGATGCTTTGGATGCTGCATTGAGACGTGCCGGTCGTTTTGATAGAGAAATCAGTATGGGTGTGCCTGATGAAAAGGCCAGAGAAAAGTAAGGAGGGAAGAAGAGGAAATGCTCCTGAAAATACAGCTAAAAACCTTCCTCTATTAGAATTCTTACAGTACTTGCATCAAAACTTCGATTGGAGGGTGATTTTGATTTTGCTGAATTGGCAAAGGGAACACCAGGTTATGTAGGTGCGGATCTTCAGGCATTGATTACCACCGCAGGTGTGATTGCCGTCAAGCGTATCTTTAAACATTTACAAGCAGCTGCCATGATAAAGGCGGCTGCTGCTGTCGAAAAACCCGCCCAAGAAACCACAGAAAGCAATGACGTATCCAACGAGACATTAGACGAAGCTCAGGACGATAATGCAATGGACATTGATAATACCCCCGAAGACAAACCCATTCAAACCACCACCGTCGAGGAATTCGAAGCACAATCACCATTAGAGCAAATCAGAAATATCTCGGAATTCATCAAATCGCATACAGAGCCTCTCTCCGAGGCCCAACTCGAATCACTTGCCATCACACACGAGGATTTCAAGCATGCATTGAAGAAGGTGCAGCCCTCTTCGAAGCGTGAGGGCTTTGCTACCGTTCCGGATGTGACCTGGGAGGACATTGGTGCCCTTCAGTATGTGCGTGACGAGTTGCGTATGGCGGTTGTGGAGCCCATCAACCATCCCGAGTTCTTTGAGCGCGTGGGCATCACCAACCCCGCCGGTGTCTTGCTGTGGGGTCCGCCCGGTTGTGGTAAGACACTGCTTGCAAAGGCCGTTGCCAACGAAAGCAACACCAATTTCATCTCGGTCAAGGGTCCCGAGCTGCTCAACAAGTATGTGGGTGAAAGTGAGCGTGGTGTGCGCCAGGTGTTTGCGCGTGCGCGTGCCTCGTCGCCCTGTGTCATCTTCTTTGATGAATTGGATGCACTGTGTTCGCGTCGTGACGATCAACAAACCGACGCGTCTGCGCGTGTTGTCAATACGTTACTGACCGAATTAGACGGTGTGGAGAACCGAAGCCAGGTGTATGTGATTGCCGCGACCAATCGTCCCGACATGATTGATCCTGCCATGCTCCGTCCCGGCCGTTTGGACAAGCTTCTTTATGTGGAGCTCCCCACACCTGGTGAACGCCATGATATTCTCAAGAAGCTCAGTAAAAAGACACCTCTCGATCCCGAGGTTTCGCTTCTCGACGTGGCCAACGATCCACGCTGTGAGGGCTTCAGTGGTGCCGATCTTGCTTCGTTGGTGAGAGAGAGTGCGGTGGCCTCGCTGCGTGCACGCTTCTATGCATCGGGTGTCATGGATGTCAAGACAAACGCTGCCGAGGATATCTTTGTGACCAAGGAGCATTTCGATGCCGCCTTTTCCAAGGTGTCTCCTTCCGTGTTGCCACAGGATAAATTGAGTTTTGATAAATTAAGAAAAAAATATGGATAAATCTCTGACAACAAACACAACATGTACAATAAGGATTTGATATATATATGTGCTTTTTATTTTGTATTTTGTATTTTTTTTTACATTTGCCATAAAAAAAAATTGTATTTTCTACCCCTTTCTCTTTCATTCATATTTACTTATTCCTCCAACTTTTTTTACAATAATAAAAAAAAAAAAATTAGATATCATACATTAAACTATATCAAAAAAACTTACCATCATGGTCATTGTGCTACTCGAATTCAATTCTTGGTTTCTATAAATACCCACCAAGCTCTGTGCCTTTTCATATACGGATTGTTTAAGAGAAATAACAATGAATTGGGCATCGCGAGCCTGCTGACGGATATAGTTGGCAACAGTAGCGACATTGGTATTATCTAAGGCTGCATCCACTTCATCCAATACAAAGAAAGGTGCAGGTTTATAACTAATATCCGTTTGTTAGTTTTATTCTCCACTCCATTAAAAAAACGCCCCAAATGCCACCTCTCTAACTTTACCTCTGAATGGCAAATATCAAGGCTAATGCTGCTATACTCTTCTCACCACCAGAGAGTAATTCCATATCTCTGAAACGTTTCATGGGTGGCATGGCATGATAGAGGATACCACCAAGGTAGGGTTCGTCGGGGATTTCGGGGACCATGTAAGCAGTACCTCCCAATGTGAACTGAGGGTTCCTTGTAAGATCTTTGTAGACTTTATCAATGTGTTCAGAGATGTGACTAAAGGCATCATAGAACAAGGAATGTCTAAATAGAAAATGTTGAATAAGAAAGGGAATCAAATGACCATTTTAAAACGTACCTCTTTTGTTTGATGGTATTAAATGCTTCCTTTGCATTTTTAGCACCACGTCTTGCTTCCGCTGCCGCCTCCTCCGTCTCCCTCAATCTCTCCTCCACAGACTCCAGACGCTGCTCCGCCTTGAGGTTGGGTGCCATTTGACTGATCTTGTCATTCATCTCCTTGATGTTATCCAAAAACGCACGGTCGACGGCAAAACTACCATCGCTCTTTTGTTCCTCACCCAGTTTGGAATAGTTGACTTCCACCTCCCAATCGGTGCTTTGGACGGAGAGCATGGAGGGGTGTTCGTCCAGATCCATGGAATTGCCGTCCTGGATGGATGTCTGGGTATTTGCGTCTTCGACAAGAATGTCCTCCATGGAACCACGAACAAGAGGCAGCTCGATACCTTCCAGTTTGCATTTTCTAAAGATGGAGATGCGCTCGGCACGGATCTTTTCAATCTCGGTTTCCACCTTGGTGACCTCCTTCATAAAGGCATCGACGTCCTTGCCCTTGGCCTCGAGAGAGCGACGGATATCATTGATCTCCAATTGCTTTTGTTCCTCGAGCTCGGTCTGCTTCTTGATGGAGGCCTCGGATTTCTCCAGCTTGGCCTTGAGGGTGGCGTCCTTACCCGACATGCCTGCCAATTCGGTTTCAATCTGTGACTTTGTGGTGGTATCGTTACCCAGGCTTCTTTCCAATTTACGCAATCGCTCAGCAAGCGCATCCAGCTGCCCCTTTTCAAAGGACAATTGGGCCTCGAGTCGAGAATACTGGGAGGCAAACTGATCACGGCGATCGGTGACCTCCTCTGATAAGCTAAACTGAACGGCTTCGTATTCGCGAATATTGGCAACACCGATGTGTGAGCAAAACTCGGCAAAGACCTCATCTTCAATCACGGCAATGGTGGACTCGAGTTGCTTGATGGTCGCAGCCATCTGCTCCAACGCGGCGTTGGCTTGCTGGTAGGGCTGTTCGCTTTCGTTTAATTTGTTGCGAATATCCTGTAATGAACCTTGAAGACCTTCGATTTTTCTGGTAAGGGTCATCTATAAAAGACGATTTAGAAATGTTGGGGGGAAATATCGCAAATAAAATACTTACCAATTCTTCATTATACACGTTCAATTGACTCTGTAAACCTGAACAATCGTTCTTGGCAGATTCTTCGGCACTACCCATACGCTTGTTTTTGTTTAAGTCGTGCAATTCCATCAAAAGCTGGTCTCTTCTACGTGACAGCTCTTGGAGTTCGTTCTCTTCCCATCTCTGGGTGGATTGTGTGCTTTCTTGACCACCGGTGATCAAACCACTTGTGTGAATGACCATACCATCCAAAGTAACAGCTAAACACACATTTTAATAAGAGACAGGACTCTTTCTATTTCCACTTTTCACAACTTACCCTTGACAGCTTCTTCCATATCATAACAAATGTGCTTTGCAACGTTGAGATTATCACAAATCAAGGTACTAGCGCATGCATAGTGAACAGCCTTTTCATACTGCTTATCGTACTTGATGGAATCGATCGCAAGACGTGCACCGTTTACATAGTTACGGTATTTATCATTGATCCCCGGTGTGTGTAACCCATTCAAGGGCAAAAAGGTCGCAGTGCCCACACGCTGTTCCTTCATGTATTTGATGCATTCAATGGCTGTCTTTTGATCCTCCACCACAATGGCATCCAAGTTTCTTCCCAACACGGTTGCCACCGCGGTGTTGTATTTGCGCTGAATGGGCTTGATCAAATCACTCAATTTTCCATGCACGCCTGGGAAAAGCTGTTTCATCATGGCCAAACTTTCTTTCATTCTTGCTTCCTTTTCAGACACCTGCTGAACCACAGTGGCATCCAAGAGCTGTGTCAGGACGTCCTGAAGTTGCTCGTTCAATTCGACCTCACGTTGGTGGATGTTGATGCGCTCATTTTCCAAGTTGGCCAAATCTGCTTTGCGGGCATTGAGTTGCTCGGTGGTGGCTTCGGCCATGGAGGCCATGGTGGCCTTGTTGTCCTCGGCTTGACGCATATCACTTAGGATTTGGGTCTCGGTATCGCGGAACTGCTCGATTTTGGATTTCATATCATCGACACGTTGCTGTTCGGTTTTGTATTGACGTTGATGTTGGTCCAATTGTAAAAGTTGTTCGACGGCACGGTTATTGACCTCTTGTTTGCTTTAAAGAATAGGTTAATATGGGATTTCTTGGGAAATCGGGGGTCAACTCACGTTCTTTCATATTGCTGTAATTGCTCGTTGGACAATGAAGGTCCATTACCGATGGTTGTGGGAACAGAAGCTGTAAAGATAATAATGTCAATACCAATATACGATAAATTAACCTATTGCTTTACCATTGTATTCCTCTCGAGCATGGTTTAATAATTGAATGTCCTTTTCAACTGAATGGACGACCTGTTCCTGCTGCTGTCCATCGCGCTTAATACGTTCAATCGTTTGCTCGGTTTGTTTGATTTTCTTTTCCAAATAAGAGATCTTTTCGTTGTAACCAATCGATGTAGGAAGCTAAAGTATAATATTTGTGTTATTTTCCGTGTTGTAAACGCAAACAAGAAAGAAAAAAAAACATACTAAATCTTCCAAATCTCTTCTGATTTTACTGATTTGTAACTCGAGCTTTGTCTTTTCGCGATGGATGCGTGCTTTGGTTTCTCTGGCCTTTTTGAACTTGGATTCCAAAGAAAACTAATAAAAGAAGCAATAAGCAAACACTTTCTCTTGTTCAAATACAAACACTTTACTTCATCACGTTTAGCGTCAGATTGTTGGAAAAACTTTTCATCCTTTTCCTTTTCAAGTTGAGCAATGTTCTCGTCGATATGATAAAGCTTCCAAAGCAAATATTGCACAGTCAAGACCTGTTTTTCCTCGACAGTTTTTTCAAAGCGCTCTGCCTCTTCCTTTTGTGCCTGATAGTGCTTGATTTCTGAAGCGATATCACGTTTTCTGTTGAGGATCTGACCACTGACATCAATTGCCTCGTCCATTTCCCTCTTTAATTCATCATAATCATCCTTCAACTCATGCGAGCCACACACACGCTCAATCAACTTGGTAAGCTCGGCGGCATCCTGGCTTGCAATCGATTCAATGTCACCCTGGAACACCAAAAAGTTCTTGGCCATGATCAAGATGTGTTCCTTTTCGAGCACATCGGTGTATTTACTGAATGGAACAGCCTTGTTGTCGATGCGATATTCACTGCTGAGGTTGCGCTTCACAAGACGTGTGAACTTTATTTCCTGTCCACTGTCTTTTCTATAAACCGCTGTCACCGAGGCGGTGGACGGTCCACGCTCCGAGTCGTTGGGTGAACGGTAAATCATATCTTTCAAACTTTGCGAACGTAAATGCTTGCTATCGACACCAAATACAAACGAGATTGCATCCATGGCATTTGATTTACCTATCAAAAAAAAAAAGAAAAGGCAATTGCGTTAAATAAATGGAGATCGTACTACGCGACGCTCTTACCTGAACCATTGGGTCCAATAATACAAGTAAACTCATGGAAGGGTCCAATAGTTTGAGTTCCCTTGTAAGACTTGAAGTTCTCGGCTTCAATACGAACGAGTTTACCCATGAATAGTTTTTTATAAAGTGTAAAGAACTTGGAAAATAAAACTAAAAAAAATAATAAAAAACACAAAAAAAAGAGGGTACGCGACGGGCCATAAAAAAACGCGTTCGCTTTTTTAAATGACATTTCCAAAGTCCGGTCAAGGAGTTTACAGCAGTGGCTTTTTTTTCACAACATTCAAGCGCTTTTTTTTTAATTCTTTTTTACTATTATTATGGGCGCAAAGAAAAGAAAGGATAGAGACAGTCCTGTAAGAAAGAAATAATAATAAAAAAACACGAATAAAGTCAAATAACAAGTCTTTTTGGTTTACTTGTAATAGGGAGGCGATCCTCGTGGATCTAAAAAAGTCATTGTGACAGAAAGCCAAAAGTTTACAGACTATTACAAAGTATGATATACAAGAAATAAAAAAAAAAGAAAAGATAATAATGGTTGCCTTTCTTTTTTAGACGCAAAATATCTTTTCTTCAGCAGAAGAATACGAATTATTTCAAACCTATCTTGGTAAACCACTACCAAGTACTTTTCGTATCACCGGTAACAAGAGGTACACATAGAATGCATGAATGATGATGTCAAGAGGTTTAACCGTCAATACAAAAAAGTCATGCAGCATTGATTCGAGATTTAATTGAAAAGAGCTATATCCCCGATATGAAAGGCATCGAGGTCGATGGTATCCAGTATGATCCACCATTGCCGATTCCTTGGTATCCTGACCGTCTGGGCTGGCAAATCAATGCGCCCCGTCCAGTGATACGACGTTCCGCGCCATTCTCCAAGTTTCAAAAGTTCATCATGTCGGAAACGGAAGCTGTAAATAGAGATATACAATGCACAATATATATAACCACTAAATGCATAGATTAGGGCAATCTAAGTAGACAGGAGGCTGTGAGTATGATCCCACCCATGCTTCTTGATGTCAGACCTCATCAAAAGGTGCTCGACATGTGTGCAGCGCCCGGCTCAAAAACGGCACAAATCATTGAATATCTTCATACAAATGATAAATCAAATGAAATGCCACGTAAAGTAAACCTCATGCCATTTCTTGATGTGATTTTTTAAGTCTATTTTTTAGGTGGTCTTGTTGTCGCCAATGATGCTGATTATAA
Source organism: Backusella sp. ASU-2019c (assembly GCA_024139495.1). NCBI lineage: Eukaryota > Fungi > Mucoromycota > Mucoromycetes > Mucorales > Backusellaceae > Backusella > Backusella sp. ASU-2019c. The sequence continues at coordinate 56,931 of VCJM01001836.1, read as the reverse complement.
ACGTAGTCATATGCTGGTCCATCAATCCAAACGACTTCAGTCTCCTTGTTTTATGGCAACCAACCATGATGCCTCGCAACTCCCCATCATTCACATCCAAGAGGAGGATAGAGTATTGGGATGGCAGTTTGATAGAGTGTTGTGTGATGTGCCTTGCAGCGGTGATGGCACTCTCAGAAAGAACCCTCGTATTTGGAGAGATTGGACACCCTCAGATGGTCTCAGTTTACACAAGTAATATAGATACATGGTGGATGAGAATGATTGGGATATTGATATGTGTGTTTTTGATAGTCTTCAGGTTCAAATCTTTTTAAGAGGTGCACAACTTGCAAAGGTGGGCGGTCGAATTGTTTATTCAACTTGCTCTTTTAATCCGGTTGAAAATGAAGCTGTTGTAGCCGAGGTATTACGTTTATCGAAAGGTAAAGGGGAAGAATAGTCGACGATGAGTAAAATGGTGTATTCAAATCTTTCATCGATAGGTGGACTTGAACTATTGGATGTTTCTCATGAACTTCCAGGTCTTAAACGTAGACCGGGTTTAACTACATGGACTGTAAGTAGTAAATACACTGCATTTATAAATATACATGTTACTTGTTGTTTATACCCTGCTATCAGATTTTAACAAAGGATGGTTATGCAGTCAACTCGGTAGAAGAGATAAAAGACTCGAATCATCGCTCAAAGTTCCCTCGATCTGCATTTCCACCTAAAGAGGGAGAATCATTTGGCCTTGAAAACTGGTAAAGCAAACAACTTGTTTCTACATACATCCATTGATTGATATATGCAATAGCCTAAGAGTCTATCCCCAAGATCAAAATACAGGTGGTTTTTTTATCGCCGTATTTAATAAGGTCAAATCCATGACAATGACAGATCGCATTCGAAATAATGAGGTGCCTCTTCCCACAATGGAAGAAATGAAAAAGCACGAAGAGGAGGATTTGGCATTTGTAAAATCAATTGCATCTAGAGTGGGTTTACCCTCAGAAGAGGAAAAGGACACCAAAGTGGTGGAGCATAAAAGTGGTGCCAATCCCAATAAACCCAAGAGAGAAGTAAGAGGTATCAAGGAATCACCTTTTGATCTTGTGTCTCCTGATAACCCTGACATTGATGAAGTCAAGTAAGTGTATACATTGCTCCCTTCCTCTTTCAGTATGAATATTTATTTTCTTTTACCCCAAAAAAGAGATTTTTATGGTATTTCATCAGACTTTCCACGCGATCAATACCTTCTCCGTGCTGAAGATACTGCCAAAAATCGCTGTTTGTACTTTATCTCTAAAGCCGTCAAAGGTGTTTTAAAGGCACCCGATGTAGACCAGCTCTATATTGTCAACACGGGTGTGCGATTGTTTGTGCGTCAAGGCGGCATGACCGAGCTGGGTGCACCTTTTAGAATCGCAAACGAAGGTCTTTCATTATTGGAAGGCGTTGTTTCTGACCGTCGACGTGTAACAGTTGCGTATGACGAGCTTAGAATTTTGTTAACCGAGGCATTCCCCATGCTTGAACAATTTGAGAAAAAAACACAGGAGAAACTTGAAACGATAGGTAAAGCCTAATTTATTATTGCTGTATTCATTTAGTAACAAGAAATACTTTAGATCTTGGATGTTGTGTTTTCTGTGTTGATAGCAGTACAACAAATGATGATAAGGCGTAAGTGGATCGACTTGTTTAATATAATTTTTCTTTACTTAACATAATAATAGAGCTGCTACCGTGAGTGGATTAGAAATGCCAGTTTGGAAAGGAAAAACGTCTTTAAACGTTCTACTTAATAAGCAAGACAAAAAGTAAGCATGAAAACACCGTTTTATATATATATAAATATAGATATTAATACAACAATTAAACAGGGCACTGTGTCAAAGAATATTCCAAGTTGATCCCGAAGAAGCACCTGAACATATTAAGGAAAAATCTGTCAGTGGTCAGCAAAAGACAACTAAAGAAGAATAAATCATATATATAAAATTGCTTTTTTATTATAATTAAATAACGAACTAAAAAAAACGACGGATGTCATTATGAAGCACTTCTTTTCTCAGGTTGTCTTAATAATATTATATCAACATCGTCACATGTATCCAATTTGAATTTATGAGGTGTTGTAAACGTCAACAAAGGCAGATCCTTTATGGCTTCCATTGTTGTAAGAGTAGTTTCATAGCTACAAAGGTAATAATTGGTGTGTTCAAGCTGATTGCATACAAAACCATGACCTTCTCCGATTCTTGCTGTTGTGAAGCGGATATATCGTAGAGGTCGACCTTTGTGTAAAATGATGTTGGTGTTGCTCACTATGGGAATAACCAAAGTTAAAGATTCCAATTTTGGAAAATTTTCAGAAAGGAGCCTTACAAGATCGTCACATGGGGAGATACATCTGATGCTGATATCTGGAATACAAGTTGTGCGGGTATTCTTTATATCAACATTTAAAGTACGACAATTCATAGTAAACGTTTTTACTGTCTCTGGAAGAGCATTCAAGTATGCTGAAAGATCAACTGTATCGGAATGTACCAAATGTAATGACTTGAGTGTCGTCATGGTTTGTAGAAAACGTGGAGAATGGATCATCGTGCTTTCGAAAAGAAGCGATTTTACATAGTTGCGTTGGTGGGAGTTGGAGAGATCCTCAAGCAAATTTAGGTTCTCGCACTCGTTAAAGGCCATAGCCCAAATCTGAGCCTCGGCATCATCCAAAGTTTTGAAAACATTTGTTTGGTCCGGTACATTATAAAATGACATTGACGTGATAGCTGGTCCAAGGACCTGTATAAAGTCATGGATGACACCAGGATATAATTGGGCCACCGTATCCGAGTCATAACTAAGCAGTGACTTATCTGTAAACTCTGTAGCGATACCCTTTGTTCTGTTTATATTGATGTATTTCCTAGTCATATACTTGTACAGTTCGACATGAGTCTCTAAATTATCAACCATCTCAATGTCGATGGTAAAATTCGTTAAGGAGACAGCTGGGGCAATATCATTTGGCGCCTGGCTATCCAATACCCAGAAGCAGTCTATCGTCAACGTTTGAATGGAAGGCACATTTTGATGAAGAGCATCCAATTCATCTATTCGGAGGTTCAATCCCAGTAAAGTGAGCGATTTTAAAACCGGCAAATTGATCATTTGTGCAATAATGGTCCGACTACAGGTATTGTTTTCACTGTCAGCGAAATCCAGTTCAAGTGTATGAAGAGCACCGCACAAATCAGAGGTAAGCAACTGTGATGTCAAATCACAATGAAGAGAATCAAGGAGAACTTCAACTTTTGTCTTGGAGCGTGTCATGTCAACTGGTCCATTAAAACGGTGAAACGAATCAAAGTTTTGGTGCTCATGTGTCATCTCGAATTGGCGTGCATTGTAAAATGTGTTGCAGAGAGTGCGTTGATCAAAATCAAAATCGACAGAGTTTCTAAGTACCAGCTTTTTCACTTGAGCTGCACGATAGGGTGAGCGCTTGACCAGTCCATAAACCTTCTGAAAAGGTCAACATTATCTTCTATCTTAATTTCGCAGAGCAGGCTATATTCATCGATCAGAGTCCTCCAGTTACGTCAAACAAGCATACAATTTAGTCTCTCCTTTAGTTTGAGTTGAATAAATATCCTATTCCATATTTCATTGGGGAGGGTGCTCATATTGTATAAAGAAGTAACTCGAAATAGATCATTAAGGATGGTGTATAAACAGCCTATCTGAAATTGAAATATGATTGGCTGGGATTGCTTTTTGTTTTTAATGCGACGTACTCTTCTCGATAAATTCTTCTGGTTTCTTAGTTAGTCAAGCCTTTTACAACAGCGTGGCGTTTGAAACATAAGCTTGCGCTTGCGGCGTGCGTCGGGGGAGGGGGATTTTCTCGAGGCACTGAACATTCAGAAATGCAAAAGATATAATAAAATGAGGAGGTTTTGATATAAACAAAAGATATAAAGTATGCGGTTAGATTATTGAAACACTTCTGTATAAACTACATTTCACGTAAGTAATTGGCTAAACCGTTTTCTTTTTGTTTGTTTATTTATTTATGTCCAATACAGAGGTAACGCAAAAATACTTTTTGTCTCAAACATGACAACCTTTGACTGGTTGAAATAAGTAGAAGGTATATATCATGTCCAACTTCAATTAGCAAAGAGGACAGTTGATCAAGCATGAATAGAGGAAGCAAAACCAAAAATGCCTTTACTAGCCTCCAAAAGTAAACTGATCTGTTTAATACACTGTATATCACAATATGGTTACCTTCTTTTCCATATGGTGCCACCAACATGCAACGTACTGGTTTTCTCCTTATTTTTGCATGTTTATTTGCATTTTGTGTATATTTTGTAAAAAAAATTAAAAAAACGCGAAAATATCATATTGTATTATTGAAACTAAAAAGAAAAAACATTAAAGCTTTTGGCTTTGCTTCTTCTCACACAAGTTTATTTGCAAGATGAACAAAAGGAAAAAGCAATGTATGTTAAATGAGTTAATGAGCATAAACAGAATCCTAATAAAGTCTCTCATTAGATTTAGTTGCACTATTCAAGGACATGCCGGATCTTGATCCCAACGTCATGAAGAAGGCTGAAGAAGACGAATCTTTCGCTCAGCTTGATATTGGTGAGCATTTTTCTTTCTCCATATAATTTTTCTCTTTTAAAGCTAATTATGTATACTCCAGGCGAAGCATACTGCTTGAAAACGGATGTATCTGGCAACTATGAAAAAGCATTTTATTGGCTCTGCCTGGCTGCAGAACAGAGGAACATGAGGGCTCAGTTTTTACTAGGCGATCTTTACGCTCTTGGGAAAGGAACAGAAAAGGACGAATTCACAGCCTATCAATGGTATATTAAATCTGCTATTCAAGGTTATCCAAAGGCTTTAACCCGTCTGCATAACCTCGATCACCGAAGCTGCCAAAAACGGAAGTATCTATGCCCAAAGTAGTCTTGCTTTTTTATATCAACATGGACTTGGTGTTGACATTGACTATATAAAGACAATCTATTGGTACACTCAAGCTGCCGAGATGCGCAATGTAAAAGCACAGATCTCCCTTGGTTGTATTTTCCGAAAGGGTGAAATTGTGGTTCAAGACCTTGTAAAGGCAACAGAGTGGTACAAGAGAGCCACAAAGGAAGGTAGCCAAGTGGCACAGAATTGCTTGGATCTACTTAGTAGCAATAACAATACTCCTTCTAATGGTGAAGCAGGTCTATCCCTCAAAGAAAAAGCGCTAAGACTATATAACAAGAAGGGACTATGTTCAAGACTCCGCGATGACGTTGATGCTATTACTGTACCTGCAACATTAAAAGCGTTTGAAAGATTGGCTTCAAATGCTATGAAGAAGGACGGGAACGCAATGCTTGAAATTGGCCTGAACTATTATCATGGGACCCAATTCCAACAAGACAAAAATACTGCCTTCAGGTGGATCCGTAAAGCTGCCAAAGCTGGACTCATTAAAGCACAGTGTCTCGTTGCCGAAATGTATAAAAATGATGACTGCGTTGAGCAAGACTATTTGAAATCAAGTATTTGGTACACTAATGCAGCTAAACAAAGAGATAGCAAAGCACAATATCAGCTGGGTCAATTCTATTGTCAGGGACTTGGTGTTAGAAAGGATCCACTAGAGGCGAGTAGGCAATACACGTTTGCTGCAGAAAAGAAACATGGTGATGCCCAATATCAGCTAGGTTATCTTCGAGAAAAAGGAGAAGGCCTACGCCAGAATATACTCGAGTCAATTCAAATTTATACAGACTTGTCGAAACAGAAATACCCAGAGGCTATATACAGACTGGCCATACTGTACGAAAGTGGAAATGGAGTAGAGCCTAATTTTGAGCAAGCCCTCTTATTGCACAAAAAGGCAGCTTATCTAGGTTGTTTGAATGCCCAATTCCGACTTGGAAAGTTGTACTCTGGTAGAAAGAATTCACTTTTTTCTGATGAAAATGCCTTTAAATATTACAAGATGGCCGCTAATCAAAAACATCCTGAAGCCAAATACAGACTCGCTATAATGTACCTTGATGGCAGGGGAGTAGAACGGGATTTTATCCAGGCATACGAATTGTTTAGTGAATCTAGAGACCTTCGTTTCGAGGATGCTGAAAACATTTTTCACGTTCCAATTAACTACAGAAAAAAACAAGGATATCGACTATGCTAAAGTTGCTTCCATGTTTGCACTAGTTTGTCAAAAGGATCTCGACGATTTACGGTATAATATGGGATTTTATTGCGAGCACGAAGTTTCGTATCAATACGAAGAAACTTCTCACAGAAAAGAACCAGATCTCACATTCACACAGGCTTGGTATAAATCAGCTGCATTAAAATATAATCCAAAAGCCATGTACCGCTTGGGTCTCATGTACGAAACAGGAAGAGGTGTTGAACAAGATTGGAATGTCGCAATTGATTACTATAAAAAAGCTCGAGATTTTGGAAATACTAAAGCCACCTATAAACTGGCTCGTCTGTTCCTTGACGGTAATTTTCTCTCTCAAGATATCAAAATGGCTTTTTACCTTGTAATTGAGGCCTCTTATAAGGATCCAGGCGAAGCGGTCGAGTTACTGTTGGAGTGGTACGAAGCTGCAAACGACAGCACATCTTTAGACTCAAAGACAATCCTGAAAGAAATTGCCGAATCGGGGAACATTGTCATTCAGTATGCATTAGGCGTCCTATACACAAAAAACTGCCAGTCAAACTTTATTAGTGCCCTGAATGGAATAGAGTGGCTTTCTAGAGCATCAAAAGGTGGACATATAGATGCTTCATATCGTCTTGCTAAACTATTGGAAGAAGCAAAGATAACAAACCATTACGAGAGTGTAGATAGCTTATATCAGCGGGCAGGAGATAAAGGGCACGAATATGCACTTTACCGTTTGGCTCAACTCCATCACTATGGGAATGGTGTAAAACGGGATTATCTAAAATCTTTCGAACTATATACCACAGCTGCAAACTATGGGCACCCATTGGCCAAACTTGCAACTAAAATAACATGTAAACTCACTTGGGAGCGCCAAATGGTCGAACTTCAAATAACTTCCAAGGATATCGCTCTTGACTATGATAGCTGTCTACAAATGTGGGAACACGTAGGAAACCATGGAAATCCTGAATTACAATATCAACTTGGAAGTGCTTACGAAGAAATGGGATCTGGTACCGATCTGGTTAACGCAAACAAATGGTATTCCAAAGCAACCGAGTACTCTCATGGCCCAACTTTATTCCGTTTAGGTCGACTATTCGAGCTGGGGCTTGGTGTTAAACAAGATTACGAAAAAGCAATTGAACTGTATAATCAATCGGCCATGACAGGCAACAATGACGCTTTAAATGCATTGGGTAACGTTTATCAGCATGGATATGGCGTGAAATCAGGTGTAACAAAAGCATTTGGCTGTTATAAAAATGCAGCAGAGAATGGCGACAGCAAAGCTCAGTTTACTCTAGGCACAATCCATGAGAATGGGGAAATAAAACGTAGGGATCTTCTAGAAGCATTCAAATGGCTTTCTATATCAGCATCACAGGGAAACGAAAAAGCCCAGTCTCATCTAGAACTCCATTATGAAATCTACAACTCCAATGAACAATTCAATAATAGATTACTTCAATATTACTACAAGCTTATCAAAATGGAGAGAAATACAAATCGTCTTGAGCGCTCATTTTTTGGAGGAGTGTATTTTTGCTTAGGCTCCATGTACTACTATGGTTCTGGAACACCTATCAATTACGAAAAGGCGTGGGGATATTTTAAAACATCTCATGAAATATATGGTGAAAACAAGGCTGCAACCTTCTTGAATATAAGCTCCAGACATCCTGATACAAAAAAGACAACAGACTATTTGAAAAAGCTAGAAATGTGGAAATCAGTAATTAAGCAATTAAAAAAAGAAGACATATACGAACTAGGGCTACTATATTACCGTGGCGTTTACAAAAATGATAATGAATCAGAGTCAGACAAAGTAACAGCAATAATTGAACCCGATACCCATAAAGCAGCAGACTATTTTAGACTGGTCATTGATAAAAAGCTACCAGGTATATAAATAATTATCTATAGTTATAAGTAAATCCATTTTCTAACTCAAAGTATATATAAATGTAGATGTTGGCCAATATTACAGTCATAGTAGCTATTACTTGGCAATGATTAATTATGGGGACTTTTCGGATCATAAAGCCAAGGAAAAGTTGTTATATTATTTAAGAAATGCAGCTCGTGGAGAATATCCTGCAGCAAGTTATTTTCTGCAATCCATAAATAACAATCAAATGGCCGAAGTTTACGAAAAAATAATGAGCTGGCACCAACAGAATCAATCTCCAACAAACTCCAAAATCATGTACAACATCGGTTATATGTATCGTAACGGCCATGGTGTCGAAAGAGATTACAAAAAGGCATTTGGATATTATGAAGATGCAGCCAATCTAGGATATGTCCAGGCCCAGAATCAACTTGGATACATGCATCATCAAGGCCACGGCACTAAAAAAGATCTTATTTCAGCAATCAAATGGTATGAAAAAGCAGCAAGTCAAAATCATGTCACTGCAAACCATAATTTGGGAGGAGTTTACTTCAGTGGTGGACAAGACGTCAAGAAAAACTACAGAAAAGCATTTGAATATTATACAATCGCAGCTATCAAAGGAAACAAAGACTCACAAGCTCAACTGGGATACATGTGTCAAAATGGTTATGGAACTGAAAAAAATATAGCCTCATCGATCGAATGGTATAAAAAAGCAACAGACCAAAATCATATTGTTTCAAGCTATAATTTGGGTTCTATCTATGCTTATGACCTAGGTGTCGAGAAAGATTATGACAAAGCATTTTATTATTATACAATTGCAGCCAATCAAGGGCATAGTGACGCTCAAAACCAACTAGGAACCATGTGTAACTATGGTCATGGAACTGAAATTGACAGCAGTTCATCAATTATATGGTTTAAAAAAGCATCAGGACAAAATCACATTGTTGCAAGCTACAACCTGGGAGACATCTATTACCAAGGTCGAGGTGCCAAGAGAGATTTCGACAAAGCATTCGGTTATTTTAAAATTGCGGCTGATCTAGGTCACATCGACTCCCAAAATCAATTAGGAGGCATGTACCTGCAAGGTTACGGAACCAAAAAAAACGTTGCTTTAGCGATCGAATATTATGAAAAAGCAGCAAACAAAAATAACATCTCTGCAATCAACAGTTTAGGAAGGATCTATTTAAAAGGTCAAGGTGTCGAAAAAGATTACAATAAAGCGTTTAAATATTACAAGATTGCAGCTACTCAAGGGAACAGTCACTCACAAGCTCAACTTGGATATATGTATGAGAATGGCTGGGGAACTGAACAGGACATTGATTCAGCAATCAAATGGTATAGAAAAGCGATGGAAGAAAACGACATTAATGCAAACTACTATCTGGGAATCTGCTATTATAGAGGTCGAGGTGTCATGCAAAACTACCACTTGTCATTTTCATTATTCAGAATTGCAGCACATCAAGGGAACAGCGACGCTCAAAATAGACTCGGAGTTATGTATAATAATGCCCAGGGAACCGAAAAAAATGTCCGTTTAGCAATCCAATGGTATACAGAAGCGGCAGGAAAAATGCATAGTGCTGCATTTTATAATTTGGGAATCTGCTTTTATCAAGGCGAAGGATTCGAGAAGGATTACAAAAAAGCAATTGTACTTTTCGAAGTTGCAGCTGCTCAGGGATACAGCGAAGCCCAAACTCAACTTGGATATATGTATCACACTGGTCAAGGAACTGAAAAAGATGTCGATTCAGCAATCCAATGGTATAAAAAAGCGGCAGACCAAAACCATAGTGCTGCAAGTGCTATTTTGAGAGACATCTATAATAATAGCGAAGGAGTCAAGAAAGATTACATGAAAGCAATTGAATATTACAAAATTACAGCTGAAGAAGGTGACAGTGACGCTCAATATCGACTTGAATATATGTATAAGAATGACTAGGGATGTGATAAAAATGAGTATTGAAATGTAAAACCAAAATTTTATTTAAAAACAATAAAACCAATTTCAAAAAAGTTAATACAATATCAATAAAACAATAAGAAAATCATTACCAAATTAACGTTGGTTAGCAATACAATTATGGTCAAAATAAAGAAATAGTAAAAGTGAAAAAGAGGGGGATCAAAGCAATACAAGTGTAATAAAATTATAACGGAAATAGATGCATAGAAATAAAGTAGAACTTCCTAATTGGTTTGTCAAAGTATACAGTATAACCTGAATATTGGAATACCGACCTGTGGAAAGATACTACTATCAAACCTGAAAAACCAATATATTCATCTGAAAAGGATATCTATTTATATATAAATAAGCAATACTCTATACCAAAATATATACTCATCAACCTTCTCTCGATAAGTATTCTTCCTTTTCAACAATTTGAATTTTATTCTCACTTTCGTAGGTCAACGATACTATAATCGATATCACAGACTATGGTACCAATTCAATAACATGAGTATTTGTTGTATATGTAAATGATTCTAATTTTTTATTAGGTATTACATTAATCTTCATCAATCGGTATATCTATTTTAGTAGATAACAAGCTCTCTGAGTCGTCTTGTGTTTTTTCGGCCTTCTTTGATTTGGATAGTTTCCTTAGACCAAAAAAACTCCATTGTACTATAAATTTTTATAACTTAAGTAAACATATCACCATGATAGCAATTATCTTAAAAACGTACCATACTCTTTCAATCCCTTGTTAAAATTAAGCAGACACCATACACCGAGAACCATCGACGCCTAAGTCTATAGGTAAGTAGATGATATTGTATTTACAATACTTCACTATAACTTACCAAACAGCATAAAATAGTGAGTATAACTAGATAAAATAAAAATGATTAATGTATTAGAATTATTCAATAGTTAATAATACACTTACGACACATAGCAAAATTGTACCAAGCTGAAAATAAGTAGTTAGTATTACGGCCATGATGATAGACCATAAAATATATTAGAACAAATGAAAATCCGATTTGCATAAATAAAAATAAAATCATCAGAATACGGCTTTCTCTGGCAATTGCCTCTCTCGCAACAAAGATTGAAACAAGTGCAATGATGCTCGTTATGATGTACATAGTTCGATTTGACTCGTTATAGTTTGCTGAATAATTTAGTATTAAAAAGAATACAAATTCGAAGAAAATATCCAGCTTGAGCACCAACGAGAAGCATTGGACAATTCGATATTTCTCTATCATACAGCTATTAGTTTTACTCATATGGCTATTTATCTACTTACTTTGAACGTCCAAATTGGCCCCAATTTTTTTGTAGACACCCCAGCCAAAATCCTTTGACATTTTGTAGGCAGCCCATAGAGCTGGGAAGGTCAATAAAATCAAGGAACCAGTGAATACGCTTTGCATTATTTCAAATCTAGTGCTGGTTTCTCCTCCAAAAACATTTATTATATTGAAATCTTCAAGCAATGTCTTAAACATGTATTAATTAAACTCCTCATATTCTTCATCCAATCTCAATTATGCTTACAATAATACTACTCGCAGAAATAAAAACTGCCAATATACCAGTTATATATATTGTAAGAGAATTCATTTGAATAACCTATTTATCGAAACATGGTATGCAAAAGTACCAAGATGAGTATATTTCCAAAAATTGCATCGTATCTTTTTCTTACGCTATCCAGTACTAGCCATAATCTGAATGCTTCAAATAGAATGTACATTACTTGCTCGATATAAAAATCCAAGTAACGATCTTCGTTTACGTATTTCTCCCACTCGTCTAAGGCTTCCTCCCAATCGTCTAAAATTACCATGGGTAACATTAGCCCAAGTGCGATGATGAACTGAAGTACGGCTACAACTACATGGACTCTGACAGATCTATATTTTGAGAAACCATCTTTCTATATACATGATATTAGTGGATATTTATTTTTCATCATAATTATAACAATACCAATTTTTTAAACATTGCCATTTTTATTATTATTTATTCTTTAGTAAAAAAAAAAAAAAAGAGGAGATGGGAAGGATTCACAGTTACTTATATACCTTTTTAGATGTATATATTAAGTCTATGATTTTAATTCAAGACAAAGGTTACCTAAGGCTTAGAATCTACTACCAACGTAAAACCTTTTACTAACCCCAATAGGTATACCTTGATAGATTTACAATACAGATTGTAATAATAATAAAGACAAGGGGAAAAGAAGTGAGTCTCTTGTTCTCGTTTATTAAGAGCAAAAGTATGTGGGTGAGAGAGAGAGAGAGAGAGAGAGAGAGAGAGAGAGAGAGAGAGAGAGAGAGAGAGAGAGAGAGAGAGCTTATTGTAAATACAAGAAGATGTTGATTAAATATTAACAGATTAACCATGTGATCGGTATAATTGTGGTACAAGAAACCGTTACTAAAGCAAGGTCGATAAATAATGTATGAGGATTAAGTCTGAAATTTCGACATGCCTAAAGGTGATCATTTGACAACAAGAGGGTTTCGAAGCCAAAAAAAGAAAAGAACAGTGATCATTTTACAATGGATTATCCAAAGAACTCCCCAGTGATATGTTACATGAAGTTCTGTATCCATTCTTAATGCACCATTACCGAATGGATTCTATTTGGGAAAAATGCAGAAAATAGTGTTTCAGAACATCTGAAGAGGCTGATGCCAAAACTAAATAAAACTAAATCCATGCCACTGGTTGATAATTTGTGGCGATCCAATAGTTTGTGTGTCACATTTTTTTTAGCAGAAGGTTCTCTTACTTTTAAGGTTAATCCCTATCCTTATATTCTTTTCGTATTAAATACCATAATATCAGATCAAAATTAACTGTGTGACTTTAATCAGCAGATATGATATATGTATATTCAACATGTTGTCTTCGAAGCCAAAAATACTTTTATTAATAGAAGCCTTTTTTTTTCTGATCTGAATATTGTTCTGAAAGGACCAGCGTAACATGCCTATTGTATCCGTGTTTAATATAACTCAATGTGTTGCAACAGAGATCAATAAAAATTATGATTCAGTGAGCTGTTATTTTATATATATAACAATTACTACGTGTGAACTTTTACATCTTGTATATCTGAAAACAATAAGCAAATATCGTCTTAAAACCAACAGTAGAATATACTCATCACAGCGGTATTCTGGATTTGATATCTATCCTTTATAGCTCACCGAGTTTGTACAACTCATTTATCATTATCAGTGGTATTTTAAGGTTATATCCCGATAGAAGCGAGTGATTGTCCGTCTTTATGATGGGCCAGAATGAGAATATGAATTTGCGTATGTTCTCTATCGTTACCTTTATATAGATTAGGGGTGTACATTTATCATTTTAGAAAAAGAACTAGAAAGCAACTGGATTACCAAAATAAATAAAAAAAGTTACACGAGTTATTTTTCAAGCTTGGAATCCAGTTTTTCTTCACTTTAGAAAGATGTCGAGATGGGTATACTATGCAACGAAAGACTTATTTGATTATTTTTTGGTAATATCTACATCATGACCCCTTGGAAAATATATCTTTTACTATTCTTTTGTTATCTAGCTACGCTTATTCAAAGTGAAAGAGTGTTTTGATTGGTTTGTCTAACTACTAACTTACATATATCAGGTCTAGTTAATTGCATGTAATTGGATTTACTACCACAAAAGACTGAGTCCCATTTTAGACTATTCATTTTGAAATAACCCATTCATGTTCAAACTTACAGTAATATCCTTTTACCTGCATGATTACAATGCTGTGAATTGGGCCAACCGTTAGTTGATTGGCTGGCATTAAAGGTGATGTCAACTTCAGTTTTCTCCGCTTATTTTTTTTCTCATATAATTTTTTTCTTGACGCAAAAATTAAAATACACCTCTTTTTACCTTATCTATACCCCACTAGTGTCCAACACTTTGCCTGTCACTATGTTCAACCAAGGAATACAGAGGCAGCAAAATACACAACAAGGCTTCACTCGTGCCTTTAATACATTTCAAAATAGTGATGCAATGCAAACATCTGATAATAACAGAGCCCGCAGTAATACAGACTTTCAGCAACGGCTCGATGGCGATGGCTCAAATCGAAGAGGAGGAAGAGGAACTGCTCGCCGTGGAAGAGGAACAAACAGAGGAATGAATAGAGGAGCAAACAGGGGAGCAAATAGAGGAACAGGTAGAGGACGCGGAATGGTTAGTCAATCACCAAGTAGAGAAAGCAATGCACTTGATCGAGCTTTAGATGAAGCTATTTCTGGCTCACGGCCTCCTCGACGCAAACCTCGGCCAAATCAACCAAGCACATCTAATGTTGGCACCTCTTTGGATCAGGCCCTCTCTGAATTTGAATCGCAGAAAGGAGGTTACAAGAAACAACCCTATATAAAACAACAAACGCGCTTGAATCCTAACGCTAAGCCGTTTATCAGCCAACAATCTTCAGGCCCAGCATTTGGTGGTTCTTTTCACAACCAAGGACCAAACAACAATCAATTTGTAAATAATTCCCCTTTCGCAAACGCGTCACCAGAAAGATCAACCAATGCCTTTGGTCAGCAACAGGGCGCCACTCCCTTTAAACCATTGCAAGCCTCGCCCTTTGGCGCACCACAAAAATCAGCATCACCGTTTTTAAGCCAACACTCGAGTAAAGCACCTGCATTTGTGCCTACTCCATCAGCATCCGCCTTTAATCCCACTCAACAACAACTGCCATTTGGTGGAAACGTATCACAACCTCCTTCAGCATTTGGCGGTGCTCAGCAACCAGCATTTGGTGGTAATATGACACAACCTCCCTCAGCGTTTGGTGGAGCACAGCAACAGCAACAAACACCTTTCGGTGGAGCACAGCAGCAAACACCTTTTGGTGGAGCACAGCAACAGCAACAAGCACCTTTTAGTGGCAATGCATTTGGTATGACACAACCACAGCAGCCTCCATTCGGTGGCAATGCATCACAGTCTTCTTCAGCATTTGGCAGACCCCAACAAAAACCAATGATGGAACGAAAGTTCACTACAAAGAGAGATTTTATCGAGGATATGCCAATTGATGAATTTGAAACAGCTCCAACCAGAAAGAAGCAGCATACAGGTGCTTTTTCTAAGCAAGCTGGCCATTTTGCACAGAAACAAGTGAAGCAAGGTGGACCATTTGAACAACCAAAAGAAGGAGGTAATATGGGTGCCTTTGGCAAGAAAGATTTGAATCCACAGGTTGCATCGTTCAAACCACAAAAGCAATCTCCTCTCGCCTCGGCTGGAAACAAAGAAAAGAACCAAAAACCTGTATCAATTATGCCCAGTAGACCAAAGAATAACCAGATGATGATGGGTGCACCACAATCCAAGACAACAACTGCTGCAGACAGAGCCGTTCGTTTCGGTTCAACAGAAAAAACGAATCTTTATGATGCAGTAAGTGAAAAAAAGGAGGGGAGAAACGCTAAATTCATTTGCTCTATTCTATTTTAGATGAAACAAAGCAGAATTGTCGAACGCCGAAAGGCGATTATGGACGGCCTTATTCCCGACCCTGATGCACCGACTCGCCTGGAAGAGGCTGTGGATTTTAAAGGAACATGTGAGGACATGTGTCCAGAATTCGAGATGCTCGAGCGCGATATCCAGAACAATATCGATGCAATGGAGTTAAACGAAGATGGTGAAATGGATGTATCGAAAATGGTTAAAGCGTACCGCCGTTCTGCGGCTGGTAACGAACAGCCCTTGCCTTCGGACGTCCTTTCAGCAGAGGCACTTTCTGTAAGTAAAAAAAAAAGTGGTGATATAAATGGCCATAGTATAACTGACATGCTTTTTATTAGCGTACAATGGACTATCTCGTCGATCAAGTCCTTACCAATCATGCCCTTGAAACCTGCCATGGTTTCATTAGAGACAGAACAAGATCTATCCGTCAAGACTTCACCCGACAAAATATCAGAGACATCCGAGCGATACAAGTGTTCGAAAAGATCGCGCGCTTCCACATAATGTGTCTCCATGAAATGTGCGAGGTCGACGAGAGTAGGTTCAGTCATCAGCAAGAGATGGAACAGCTGCGCAAGGGTAAATAATGACATGTTGTTTAATAAATAGTGGCATTTCTCTCACACCTTGTCATTACATAGTCTTGATCAGTTTGATCGAATTTTATGATGACCTCCGACTAGATGGCATTCAAACAGACAACGAGGCCGAGTTCCGCGGGTATCATATCATCGCTCATTTCCGCGATCAAGATGTTGTCCGCCAAACCATGACTCTACCATTAAAGCTCTTCAAACACCCACAAATACAACTGGCGCTCAGATTTCACAGTCTTGCGCAAAGAAGTAATGAAATCATGGAAACAGCTTCCAGACGAAACAAGCCTATCAATGTCCCTGCCGCCCAAAATTTCTATACAGAATTCTTTAAACTTGTTGCTAAGCCGGAGACACCATTTTTGATGGCCTGTTTGTTGGAGTCCCATTTTGCGGATGTAAGAAAGGGTGCCCTCAAGGCAATGAATATATCATATGTTTACAAGTTATCGGGTGTTCCTGCCTCGTATATCGAAAGAATACTCTGCTATGACAGTCTTCGCCAGCTGATGGAGGAAGCCCATTTGTACGGTCTTGTCGTCGATGAATCTCTTGATGAGCCAACTTTCCGCTTTGGTCAAAAACACTTCAAAACAAAGCAGTCTGTATTCAGGGAACCACTGACCAACCCTCCTCAGCGTCGCTCTGCAAAGCTCGTGGAACCAAAGAAGTATAATATGCTATTTAGAGACATTATCAATGGCGTAGAAGGAACAGATATCAAACAAGA
This sequence comes from Backusella sp. ASU-2019c, assembly GCA_024139495.1. Lineage (NCBI taxonomy): Eukaryota > Fungi > Mucoromycota > Mucoromycetes > Mucorales > Backusellaceae > Backusella > Backusella sp. ASU-2019c. Next base: position 39,969 of record VCJM01001836.1, on the reverse strand, counting down.
TTTGGCCATGCCTGCGGAAAGTACCTCAATGGCGGATGCTAGCACGAAACAATTCGGCATTCTTGATAACAGAGCAGAACAGCTCAAGACAGCAAAGGCAGCAGCAGATGCCGCCGAAGCAGCTGCAAGAATCGAACGACAGAAGATGGAGGCATTGATGAATGAAAAGAAGGCACAAAAGGAAGCGGCAATGAAAGCCGAGCGTGAAAAGAAGGAAAAGATGGAGGCAGAGCGCGCTGCCGCTGTGCAGAAAGCACACCAAGAACGGGAAGAGCGAGCGAAACGTGAGAAGGCACGCCTGGAGCAATTGCGTCTCGAGGAGGAGCGAAAGTTAATAGCACAGCAAAGAGAATTAGAGGCATTGAAGAGACGCGAAGAAGAGGAGCGTAAACGAAGACTGTTGGATAAAGATGTCATTGGGCAAGAAATGTATGTTGATTTGATGAGCAAATTCATTGAAGATGCTGCAAAAGAGTTGGTTCTTGTTCAAATGATGAAACAAAAGACGATTATGAATTTCATTCGACGAAAGACCATGCCGTGGCTCTCCCGCTCCAGACAGAACATTGAAGCTAGAAATGAAGCCATTGCAAAAAGAGGTGAAACCTTACGCTGGTCGAAAATGCTTCACAACAATAATCCATACAGTGGTTTCAAGATTGAAAACTTGTATAAAAAGCGCAAGTTACAAACTCCTGAATTGATAACAGAAAGAACCACATCGGCACTCGATTTAGACGAGTCGGCTAAAGAGTTCAATGTGTACAAGGTAAATAATCCAAGTAAAAAAAAAGAAAATAGAGGATCGTATTCACCTTGCTTTTTTTAGGATGATGAAGAATTGCACGCCAATGTCTGGAGAAAAGAATTTTTCAACGGCTTTGCTTACATGTCAATAAAAAGAGATATTTACCAGCCTCAGGTCAAAGGAAAACATGCATGGACCCATTTGATCGCGTGCGATCCAACCGCCAAAAACTCAATTGAATGGTTCTCACATAAATTTGATTTGGACAAAGAGTTCCGAAGAAATATATCACCTTTTGACGAAGTCGACATCACTGCCAAACTTGTCGATTCAGTTGATCAACTCTATCCAAAGCTAAACAACGAAGTAGAAGCAATTACCTTTGTTCTTCCAGAGAAGAGAAGAGAAAACGAAATACATGATGCGTAAGTTCCATGTTGTATCTTTATCTATTTGTTTAACTAAATCATTCATATAGTGCATTCTGGCAATCACAAAGAGAGCGTCTTGCCGAGCTCATCGAAGCTTTGAGTCAGCATCGCCCCGATTTCCAATGCCCTCTTCTTATTACATACTACAGCGATGACATTTCTGATGTATACACCACATTAAATAAT
>VCJM01001836.1:369-10919 GCA_024139495.1 Backusella sp. ASU-2019c | reverse complement strand
AAAAAAAAAAATAATAAAAATAAAAATAAAAATAAAAATAAAAATAAACAGGTGGCAGTTATGCATGGTCATTTAACAGTCAAAGGGATACTAGGACTATACATAGTTCCAATCACCAAGGGGAGATCTTCAAAACACTCAATTCTGAGAAAATTCTTGCATAACTTTGCATTAAAAATTCCTATATAAACATCATTCACAAAAATCAAAAGATATATTTTCTCATCATTATACATATCACATTATGAAATTTGTCAATACCATTGTTTTCTCCGTTGTACTTTTACAACAAATTATGAACCTTGCTGTTCAAGCTGATACTCAATGTACTGCAAAGATGAACACATACTGTGACAAATTTAAACAAACTGGTCAACTCTGTATTTGCGGTACAGAAAAGATACCTGAAGCCTTCAACGCTGTATTACCTACTACCTGCGAAAAAACAAGCAATAGTGCCGATCCTAAAGATAAACAATGTACCGCAAAGGGACCAGAAATGCCGAGATGTGTATTCTTTTGTAGTTACGGTGGAAAGAGCTGCTCTGTCGCTAATGGGTGCATCGGCGTGTAGGAGGAAAATGATGGAAGTTGATGGTGTTTACTATTTTTTTTGCAATGATTATTATAATAAATCTATAAATTACCAAATACTATCGCGTAATATTCTATAGTTTAAAAGTTCCATTTTATTATTTTTTCTTTAAAATAATTACCTAGAAGAGGTGTCTTCATTAAATACTATTTTGAAACTGCATACATATCGTGCTCTTGTAAGAAAAGGTTTGTGATCGGAGATCAGAAGATTTTAAAATTGGGATTTGAGTACTCAAGTTTCCAAAGACAACATATACGTATATTCGCTTTTAACTTCCATCAAGAAAAAGCCGACTCAAAAAATGGCCTGGTCATCGACTTGCAATTATATAAAAAGCTATTTTATGGCGGATTATTGATCAAGAGACTCGAAAATGAACGCAGTAAAGGTCAACTTTAGTGTTTGCTAAATTGATCAAATTACCGTAAAATCGGTCTATTTTTAGAGAATGGGCCATTCATAAAGCCTAGTAATAACCACGATATATTCATATTAAATGCCAAGACGTGTTTAATATAATTAAAAAGATGGTATATATCAAGCATTTGACACTCAAACAAATTAGGATACGCTGGCTAGTAGTTTCCATTTGTGGACCTCAGCCAATGAGTTTAAAAGTGTTTTGAAATTTGAAGCTGCTTCTTTTTTTTAATTCCTTTTTTTAGCTGGGCTCTTTCAGCATGTCAGTACAAAATGGGAATCCACGATTCACACCAACCATCATAGATATTCATTCTCCTAATGCCTCGTCTGAATCAGCACATAGGCCATCTAATGCCTCTCGCCAGCCAAAGGCTTCGCCTAAAGTACAAGAGTACCGAAAGATGATTCAGTTGATTCTGACAAAGATTATTAAAAGAAAAAGACCGCCGACCTCACTCATGTACCTTAGTGAACAATGCAGAGTTGCAAATGCCTCTGATCAATTTGAGAATGACGACACAATTGACCTGCTTATCCAACTAAGAAGCGCGCTTATGGTGTGTCATAGCAACGGCCTTTCTGCTGAAGTGTTGCTTCAAAGGTAAAACGGTGATTTTTGTTTGTTTATTGTTTGTTATGTTTATTGGTGATATAAACATCCAGACCCAAGATAGTGGACTCTAATTCAACACCCTTTTCATAGTGAACGCACACCTTCAGGATCACCAGTTTCTTCCAAATCAAACTCACCAGTACCTTCACCTCATACTGGAGGCAGTCCATCTCGCTCAGTAGAGGCATCGTCATTTATGCCTGTTCTATCCATCAAAAACGATAAAAGATCAGATTTTGAAAAGCTATTGAGTGTATTAAGCGACCTAGTGATCAATGATAGTCGATTTCGAACAGCAAATCCAAAACCATCACGACCACCGTTTACGATGCAGGCAATACTGGTTGATATCGCATTAATTTTGGTAAAAGTACGTGACGATCAGATCGGCTTATATCACATTGGTTCGGTTTTTCTACCAGCATTCGAGGCTTTTTCAGATGGCCAAATGGTAGGCAAGCTTTTGTCGTTCTACTTGGACCATTTACTGCCAAAGTTGATCAAATCGAAGGATGAACCGAAAAAGGCGGAGACAAAAAAGGCACCTTCGTCAAAAAACAGTAAATAAACACAAACAAACAAACTAACCATTTATTGAGCTAGAAACTAATCATCTTTACTTGTTTCGATAGAGTCTCCTTCTAATAAAGGAAATCAAAAAAACACGCCTACAATTAATATTCAAAGTCCAGATCAGGAGAACAACGTCCCAACCAAGATGTCTCATCTAACAATCGATACGCGTCCAATTTCGATGGAAGGCTCACCTTATTCCCCCGCAGCACAGAGTCAACATTCAAGTCAGCATCAGTTGGACAATTACCCAATGTTCGGCTTGTTTACTCCTCTCTTATTCTTCATGATTCAATATCTAGATCCTTATCTCGCATCTTACAGAACAGACAGTTCACAGCAAGAGAACTTGACTTTTACAATGACACGACAGGCACACTCGATTCATAATTTTCACCGCGCTCTGGGTTTTATGATGAGCGTTAAACAGGATCTTTATTTGGATGTATTGCAAGTCATTTCTCATAGTGCCAGCGATGTCAAATATAGGGCCTGTCAGATTTTACTTTCATATTACTTTACAAGTGTCGGTCACGTTATGGTGGCTGATCCATTACCAAAACTCGGGACACAAGAAGAGCTAGAAGTGCTGGATAAACAGAGGGAGCAGCAGGAGTATGAAGAGGAACGCCAAAGACAAGTAGAGTCAACACAATACCTTCCAACAAATACAATGAACCGTAAATACCACCATAGGCCAAACAATACCCTAAATCATCAGCAAAGTATCACCGATTCTATATCAGAAAATATGGTTGAGGATCATCATGTGTGGTACCCTCATATATTTGTATCGGAAACGCCACAGTCTGCAGATGGCGGCAGTCAGCAGCATTCCTTTTCAAACCCCAATTTCCCACTTGTGCATGATGATATGAACGGTGCTTTTTGTAACGAGTGCTTTAAGCCAATCAAAGGTTACGGATTGCGATGCTATCAATGCAAATGCAGTGTTCATTACAACTGCTTCAACTATCACATCGCTAATAATGATCTCGATATCATGTTGTACGTAAAAGCGGGTGGTATTCAAAAGGTCGTCAGTCCACAATTCTGCCATATACCACCTCAGCCACGATTTAGAGACAGAGTGAATCGCGGTTTATTGGGCTGGAATATTAAATCAAATTCACCAAAGGTGGGGTTATTGGGTCACGTATTTCATCTTGTCAATTTATACACCCTTATGATCTGTGCTTGCTGTGGTTTACCGCTTTGGGGTATCTCCCAGCAAGGATATCGCTGTTCGACTTGTAACCGCTTTGTTCATCCTCAATGTCTCGCTGATGCAGAGGAGAGAAATGAGTTCATACAGTCCAGATCCACTATTCAAAGTTGCCGTGCTTATCAACCATTATTGGAAAGTGATACTCATATTTCTAAAAAGGAGCTTTCTGATGATCTTTGTGACTTTTATGGTGATCTATTACCCAAAACAGAGGAGGAGTTGGAAGGAAGAAGCTTTGAAGAAGTTGGTACAATGCTGAACGTTTTGCTATTGCAAGAAAATATTTTGCATTGTGGTGAAGCAGCTGGTTGTTTGTTAATTATTGGTGATTCTGATGATCCATTGTTAAGTCCTATTCAGCAGCAGGAAAGTACAGCTCCATCGGAACCCTCTTCAGATACTTGTCCGGGACTGTCTCGTGCTATCCAACTGTGTAAAGCCTACCTGGAATCAGGCCGATGCAGAGGTTCCACTTTCTTGAGTGATTTCTATAATAATAGACATCAAAGTTTAGAAGAATGTCTGTTGAGCAAAGAAGAATATCTGGGCCATCTTAGTGCCATGATGAAGTGCTTGACAGCTTCCTTTAGTACAGTCGCTGGTTCTTTGATTCAAGCAGATGGAATGGAGAATAGACGATCTGCAGGCGATTCACGTGGCTTTTTAAAGGTATTACCGAGCCCATTCAAAAGCCAATGGGAAGATGACGACGACGACGACGACGAATTTAGCCAGGGACATATGCCGAATGAGTCTCTTGATCGTTCTACACTGCTATCATGGGTTATGACAAATCTACATTTCAAAAGCACAAAAGCAGCAGAGGTATTATTGCAGCATATCCGCAACTTGGGTTTCTTTGAGAGATTCGATGCCTCTCCAATTCTTTTTTCAGCTGATACTACCTCAAATCAAAACGCAGAACCAATTACCTGTATCTTCCCGGTACCTTTTGCCATCGATTGTTCATCCAATGTTGAGTCGTTAATTAATTCTATTGATGCTTGTTTACAAGATGTGGATTTATCTATCAATGAATGTGGTCTTTTGCTGCTGGTGCGTCGCTGCTGGCCTGATCCATTCATGTCCCATTATACCAATGAGCGCTTGATTCACTCCATACTCTCCTGGGTGTTTGATGAAGATGAGCGTTTACTTATGCTCCATGCTGAGTTTACTGCAAACAAGAATCCTAGTAATAGACAGAATAAATGGGCACAAGCAGCTTTACTAGCAAGAATGAAAAATAATGGTGAACGTGTGAGACATAGTGGATTGAATCAGGCCAAGATGGGTGTGAATAGCGGTGCAAGTAGTCTTTATGTGACAACCCGTGCTGCTCTTAAGGATCGCTATATCGTCCGTTGGATGGCAGCTATCCACGATATGGATAAAGAAGCTTATACTGGTTTCATCTTTGACTCTATTAATAGCATTATTGATAGCAAACGTGAAGAGTGTAGCGTACCTGAGTGGCAGGGTTACTCCAACACAAAGGTAAAAAACATAACTCGCCAGAGACAGTTATATGTAAACGATTAAAGAATATTAACACATATGTTTATAATAGAAACAAGTTGTTCAAAAGCACGAGCAATTTATGACACACCTCATGAAGTTAAAGACATACGGTCTTGCGTTTAGCTCATTGGATGGCTTATTCCAACGCTGGTTTGATGCTGCTCATTTTGAATTTGAGCAAATGGGTATGCTTAATGTAAGTATTATGCTGCAAACGTATCGATGTGAGAATTAAATATCAAATGTGTAAATACAGGATAAAGAACCTGCTGAAATCAGGCACCTCGCCAAACTTTGTTCATCAAAAATCTCACTACCAAAAATACATGGTACTCCTGCCACATTAACCGAGGCTACCCACCCCATTGATGTTATATTGGCTCAATTTGATAGAGGCGATAAAGAAAGTATCGATAGAGGCATCCAATGGCTGAGACTCGTCACACACGCAGGGTGAGTAAAAGATCAATTTGTATAAATTAGTATGTAATAAATACTAATGGGTTTAAATAGAACGGGTATACCTTCCAATTCGTTAGCTCATATTGCTCGCTTGATGGTAGCAGCCCGTACACCATTGGACGTTTCAGCTGAATTTGTAAAAATTGTTTGGTTTCAAGCTGTCAATATCCTGAATGTACCTACACCGCGCGCATCAGTCATTGATATCATTGGATACCTCAATGAAATTGCGCTTGATATACTGACTATTAATAACGAAAGTGATGATTTATCAGACCAGAGCCTATTAAGTTCACAGACCTTTATCAGATATTCAGCGGCGCTGGCTTGTTATGCTTATGGCTGTCCCTTAAGTGATATCAATGAACTGAACCTTGCTCCTCATATTGGTGACCATGTCTCTCATATATCGTAAGTTTAATTATCTAGCTATTAAGTTGTTAAAAAGAAAAAAGAAACTAATAATCTCCTATAGTCAAACAAAACGTAATACCCTTCATACCGACAACTCTGCCTTGGTGCAAGCTGATGAAAAAACACCATTGATACACTGTATGTTGCTTTATCTAAGATTCGATCAGTTGAACGTACGAGAAGATGTGATCAAAATGTTTTATGCTTTAACGCATTGGGGCTACAGTATTCGTGATCCAGATGATTTTATAGAGAAGTGTATGCCTCAACTTATACCAGCGTGAGTTTATTACATTACATACATGTACATATATAAATATTCACTAATCGAGATTACTGTCAATATTAGTATTTGGGAATTATTGACACCAGCATATGATTCGATAAGTCATATAAATTTGGCACTATTAATGAAACTCATCAGCATCGATGTACGCTATTTCCAAGCTTGTGTTTATAAAATATTTGAAGATGCTAATTGGGAAGTCAGGTAATGTTTTTACATTATTTTTTTTATTTTTATGTATATGGCTAATAACCGTATAAAAATGCATATATACAGATTTCAAGGTTTAGATAACCTCTTTGGTTTATTCACTAAAATGGATGCCACGTTCCAAACGGAATGGCTCAAGTTGCTGTCTTACTTGGGCCCTGTTTTCAGTTATTTTGTTGGATGTTTATGGGATAAGGAGGTATATACTACAATCAGTATAAAAAGGATCCTTTTAATCATAATCAAAAATAGGAATATGTTCGATCAAAAGCTTACGCACTCATCCGTACCTTTGGTACACTTCATCTCAGATCTGCCTTCCGATGTTGGGAAGCTTATTTTCTTACTGCCACCGATCGACAAAAGATGTCACTCGTAAGCCTGATGATTCAGCTCAATGCTTTGTTTCCCGACTGGCAAGTGTTGCAATGGGAATCTTTATTGGAAGCACTCGAGTTAAAAACGCCGATGTCAGGTGACAGCCAGTCGGTGGATATATTGGAGGAGTATATGAGAAGTGCTACAGAAGAGGCTGGTGGAAGCGCACAGTCTAGTTCAGAAAGTGCCGAATCGGAAAACACAAAGGTGCTGATGCTTACTCTAGCATTGCAAATGCTTAGCAATCATCTGAGTATCGAACCTACACAAATCGCAAGACTCAAGTATATTTTGGTTCAACAAATGGGATTCAAAAACTGCCAATTATTCAATGATGTGACGGAATATACAGTCGAGTTTGGTAATATGGTCTATAACCCAAGAGATCCATCTCAAGTGGCAGTGATGATTGCTTGTATTCGAGGATTAAAGAAGATTATGGATTGCTTTGCTCCTCTTCCTGCAGAGACGGTAGCCACAATGGCCCCAGATTCCTTGGAACAGAATAAAATGACACTGGCTGAAAATAGTAGTCCTGGTGTGCATTTCATTGATGTTGTCTTGAAGATGATGAATTCAGGAATTGATTTGACTAAATTGGGACATATGATGTTAAAGGCCTGGCTCGAAATTATACTGATTATTGTTTACAAGGTATATATAAGATTACGTGTACATGTATTGCGGGTTATTAACATCTTTTATAGCACAACATCTTGGATAGAGATTACGAACAAGATATTGTTGGATGCATGAAGCAGATCATCGAGTTGCTTACAGAAGATATTAGTGAAGAAAATAAGCTACTCATTCTTGAAATATTAAAATGCCTTTTACGCCGATCGGATCACTTAACTGCTATGGTGCTTTCAAAACAGATTTTAGCCTTAGGAAAACTAATGACAAAACTCGGTGTACGAAATTCAGAGCCTGTTTTCCTCAAAGCAAAGCAATTCCTGAAAAGTGCGTTCCTCCGATTTGCTGTAGCTGGCCTGTTTGTTTTAATGTTTAAGGTACTGGTAGTTAACAATGTTTAGTTGATCATATACTTATTAGTGTGTTATGTTTTATTATAGAATCAAACTGTGTCCGATTCTAATAACAAAGACGTTGATCTCTTTTTTGTTCTAAAGACTGTTATTGACCCTGATGATATTGTCCCAGACGAAGATGTTAGAGAGGTGATCTATTTACGTGATCAACCTGTTCGTGATGTATTGGATAAATTGATGAAGCAAATGATGGAGCGAAAAACCTTTTCTACTGTTTTGTATAATACCAGTCGATATGTTGAATTGGTACATACACATCCTTATTCAGAAAGCACGTTAAATGGTAAAGCATTATTTTATTTTTGATATGCAAAAAAAATCTAGTGATCATTTTCTCACGTATGTATATACTAGAATATGCTGCATTTTTAAATGCTCTTGTCAAACATACAGCTGATTGGAGAAGAACCGATTGGAACATCAACCCTGTATTTACTATGTCTGCCATTCTACTAAAGGAACATCCATATCACCATTCAGTAAGTCAGTATATTGCTGTTAAACTCAATAACTCATTCCATTTCTTTGTGATTTTAGGTTCTCATCCCTCCAATTATTGCCATGTTTAAACACGGACTTCAGAATTGTACTATTCAACCTGAATGTGTTGTAAAACTTTTGGCAGCTGACTCTGCTATTTCAAGCATTCCCGGTACCCAACCCGAAAATGTATTTGTCGAAGTGGTTATTGAAGAAGTCATTAATTACTTGACAGCTACCCGATCCAACAAAGATACACTGTTAACTCTTTTAGAGGTAAATGGATAATATTTATCTCTCTCTTATATCGAATAACTACTAACCCTTTTTTTTTATTGTGAAAGATTATTTTATGGGATTCCGGAACGAGAGGCCAAGAATGGTACACAAAGATTGAGACCATGATACTTGGAGAAATGATCCAGGGTCACCATCGAACCCACTATTTTGATGAGAAGCTTGTTTCTCTCGTTCCCGCTTTAGTCAATTACTTAAAACGACCTAGTAAGAGTCAACAATTTACTCGAAAAGATTTCAAAATTTGCAGAAGTGCTGCCCAATTGATCACAACTATTTGTGCAAACGACTTGAATCAGATGATGAATGTATTAGGTTACTTGAAGGTAAACAAAAATTAATGTCGTTTTATTTGCTATTTGTCTCACAAAAAAAAAATATAGTTGGATGAAACGCGTCATTGTTTACGCTTCCTTAATTGGTTTATTTTGACACTATTGCGAGAAAAAGAAGATGTCCTTTTATTCAAGATGTTGGGCTACGAGAGTGTCATGACAGACTTATTGGTCCAAATGTTTAATTCCGTACAAATCGATTTTAACAGCCCTGATCTCAACTTTTCATATAGTTCCACCGGTGAAGCGCTTTTATTGTCATTTTCACTTTTGAAAACCTGGGTTTTGCTCAAATTAAGAACAGGAACATCACAAAATGAAGAACTGAAGAAACTCAAAGTATTGAATCCTATTTCATTCTGGATGTCAGTATGGCCTGCTCTAAGGCGCTTATTGGATATGATTGAGCCAACTTCATTGTTCTTGGTAATAGAAGACGTTAATTTAATATATAAGCATGTTCTAACTTTTCTGTTTTTAGGCTGGCAATATCGGTTTATCAGTTTGGAATATGTTTTTGTCAATGCTGCAATTCCTTTTTGCTGCGCGTAGTGAAGTAGTGATGATATATGCATATGAATGGAGCTCCTTGTTGGATGACTTACTATCAAGGGTAAGCATTAAGTGAATCAAAAAGAAAGCAATGTACTGATTGGTTTTTCTTTGAATAAACCTGTGTAGCTGGAAGGAGATACTGGAATCAACAAAAATTCAGGAATGGACAATGTCATTTCATTAGAAGACTTTACTGCCCAAGTTCAAAAGTTGAGAGACATGTTCGATATACCACCTGTTGAGGTTCCTGCCATCACTATGGTCAACCAGCTGTTTTTGGAAGTCCGTGATATTATGCGTCTGCAGGCAGAAAGTTTAATATTTCAAGGAAACAGTCGTGCATTATTGCAAACCATATCATAGATATCCCATGAATCATCCATGTATTAATAACCTTAACGCTTTTGCATGATTAGCTAAACTATTTATCAATAAATACTCTTTAATCATTTACAGTAAAAATATCGTTACATGGAATTATATCACATATATACCCTCTCGGAAATATTGACCCTGATACAACAATGAATACAGCTTTTAATATTTAATAAATATTATCTACTACTATATTTGTATGCAGTTGCTATTTTTATTGGGACAAAAAAAGGGGTTAGCTTCAAGTAATAAACCAAAACTAAGCGCAGAAGCCAATTTCATTGTTTGATTTATTTATATTTACTCTATATTTATGTCCCATTAAAAGAAGGAAAATGGCTACCGTTTTTCATTGCTCTGATCATATATAAAATGACTTTTATCCTCTATTTTATATCCTTTCTTTCTCTATTATAATCTCTTATATTATGAAGATCGAAGCAACTTCTTCAAGTATGATAATACCATCATCTATATCGAAATACCGCCCTGTAACTGGATTGTAAGTCCGGAATTAAGGAAAAGTTTAGTGACGTTGACTAGATCGATTTTGAATAAATATACTTACGGGGAGGTATCCCAGCCATCGGCTGGAGGCCATAAGTCGCCTACACTAAAGAGGGTACCCAGCAGTCATTTTGACAACTTTTAATGATAGAAAAATGTTTATCCATGTCAGTTAACATCGTATTTTCATAAAAATAACTAGTTTTACTTTAATACAATAGGTAGACAGGCAGATAGTCAGAT
>VCJM01001835.1:22910-34413 GCA_024139495.1 Backusella sp. ASU-2019c | reverse complement strand
AAAAAAAAAAAAAAAAAAGAAATCAATTCATACTCTGGCTGAATATGTGAGTTGGTAATAAAAAAAAAGATGTTTTCTTTTTTTTTTAGAATTCTTTTTAGATATGAAATTAGATTTCGTCAAAGTGGCAAAGTAATTAGCATTTGTCTGTCTATTTTTTTTTATTAAAATATAAAACTAACAAAATGACATGTTCATTTATATTAAGCATTATGACAAAAAAAAACATGTTTTCTCTCTCTTCATTCCTTAATATCATCCGATGACTATCTTTAAAAGGAAAACAAAGGGGCTTCCATCCAACCGAGCTTAATTTGACATCAATTCATTCAGTCATTTGTATATTCTTTCGTTTGTATGTGTGCGCCTCTTTCTTTCATTAGCAAATATATGTATATATTTATACATGTAGCGCACTTTATGTGACTTTACTTCCTTGTCTGTAGCTAATCTATTTTATTAAGCAGAAATAAAAAGAGAGTGAAAACGTGTCGTACAAGTGATTGAACATCAAAGTGAACAAAATGGAGTTTTAATTTCTTTCAAGGGAAAAAAGGATCTCGTACTTACTTGTGGTAGCCGTTATTCGCTCTTTTTCATATACACTCCTTTCAACCCCATTACATTCCTTTTTACCACATTCCTTTACTCTCCCTTTACTTTCACCTCTTCTCTTATTCTCGTATGTCTGAACTCACACCTTCTCTCCAACAAGCAGATGACTCAAAGAAACGCACTCGTGTTACGCCTTCACAACTCGCTATTTTAGAAGAAACCTTTAATGTCAGTGCTACTCCTGACTCAAAGATGCGAAAGCAGTTAGCCCAAAAGCTGGAAATGCCTGAAAGATCAATTCAAATTTGGTTTCAGAATAGAAGAGCCAAAGTTAAGATGTTGCAACGAAGAGCCTTACTTCGACAAGAGCAAGAAGCAGCTAGAGCTAGGCTATGTGCCGAGGCAACCACTCAGCGTAGTAACTATGGTTACTGGTACGTACCTGCAAAGCTACCAATTCATCGTGCCTGGAGTTCCGATATGATTCACTCTCCTGCTATTCCGCCTCCTCCTCCTCCGCCCCCTACTATATTTCAACACCCTTTCTCTAATGATCCGCCTACTGTCTCGGTGATAGGCCCTGCCAGTAATAACAACAACGACTTTGAAGAAGAAATATACAGTCTGACTGTTTCGCCTTCTACAACACAATCATTTTCTGTCCCACGCAGATTAGGTAAAAAAAGAGAAATAAAAAAGTGTAACATATGATTATTATATATTAATACAAAGTGTTTTAGAAAGCGAGCCATTACAACAATCCCATCTGTCCTCTGCTGGCTTAATAACAGCCACTGCAGTCACCGTTGGATCGTGGCATAGAATGAAAATAAACCAACAGGATTTGATGTGTTATTACAAGTTATCCGAACGAGCATTTTCCTGGCATATTAGAGACAGCAGCTACCATTTTAAAATGATGATCTCATTTGATATCATCTCATCTATTGAATTAAATGTCTTGGAAGATAACATCTCTGCTCAAATAGAGATTAATCTAATAGAGCCTCCCATCTTCTTCATGGAAAACACATCTGGTACCTGGGTCCAATGTAGTGATTTCACTGAAGGCATGCAAGCTTCTTGTGTATTACGTCACATAATGCGTGGCTTAGCCTCTGATCTGAGACAAGAATTACTTGGTATTGCCAGCATGGACGAACGACTTTGTCAAATTACACAGTTCTCGGTCGAACCTTTTATCACTCCAGCTACAGCAATACCTGAAAATCCAATCGATCAATCTTTTATCATGTCTTATCAACAACATTGGAGACACCAAAGCTTACCTCTCTCTGCCAAGGAATATGCTGTTCCTTCACCTTATATTGCCTAGACGCAACTATTATAAAAAAAGAAAAGAAAAGAAAACAGCACCAGCAATATCCATATTTATCTATTTATTCTTAGACCTTCATTTTGCAACGTATATATCATACAATATTGTTTTTTCTTTTTCTTTTCTTTTGTTACAATCATTATTTATTATACATATTATTTATTATTATATTAAAATATTTTACACCTTTTTTAATTTGTAAAAACTTAAAAGTGCATCGGCAATACCAAAACAAAAAAGGTGTCTGATGGTTTCTGTTTATATTTCTCGAGTTTTCATAACATGAACTTTATTTGTTTATGCTGCCTCTTGATAAAAAAAAAGGATTCGTTCAAATTGCATATTTTAAAAGTTTCAAAGAGAACAAACAACTTTCTTTGTGCTTCATATTGGTTCATTCTTGATGAATTCCTGCGGTATTCATTTTACTGTGAAATAATGAATTTCAAGCTTTGTCCAAGAAAAACACAGTCGGACTTGCCCTTTTTGAATGGATTGTTATTGTTTGCTTTATATTTTGTGTAACTCTTCATGTTTTTCTTGGGCTTTTTTGTTTGTTTTATTTTTTTCTCTCTCTCTCTTTCTTTTTTCTTATTATTGTTGAATTTTAAAATATACAAAAGATGTGGATGTTATTGTTTCTTTTTATGCTTTGTGGAATACTGGTTTGGAAAAAGGAACGGCTAAAGACGAGCACAATCAATACCACCAAGCAGTTGATTCATCCAGTCAAAATTGGCCAATTCACACTTGTTTTTCATAAATCCGAAAAAGGCACAAACCAACTTGCAATCATATTAAAAGACATCAGTGTCTCTCGACCTTTGGCATCCCTATTTTTCGATCAATCAGATACAAATGTCAGTCGCGTGTACAACCCATATGAATTTATTTTACCAACGATTGTCCATCTGATCAAATCCGGTGTTTTATGGATCATATCATCCGGCTTTATACTAGCACTTGTCGAGACTATTTTGGATATTCCGGTTCAGTTGTTCATAACAATATTAGCGAAATACGTCGTCATCCAAGCACATAACGTTGTTATTAGAGCGGATACAGGTAACGATTCGGCCTACTTATTCCGCATCGACTACATCATCATTGACATGGAGAAACGACAGCACACGGCCAGATCTCAAGCAAGTCAATTATTATATCAGGAGAAAGGCAGCTTCTCAATTAACATGCGGATGGGTCCCATTTATATTGGAACAGAAAGTAATAAAAGGTCAATTGGTATCATTACCCCGAGTCTTGTGATTGCTTCCTGGAAATTCCAGCCGAGAAAATTTTGCTTCGACAATTTGGATTTGTATACTACAATAGGAGAAATAATGGTGGATGGAGACAATTGCTATCCAATGCTTCAATCACTCCTGAAACTAAGGAGAAGTGCCACTCCCTCTGCAGTCAAGAAAGGGCGATTTAAATGGAAAGATATCATAAATTCAAATTCACTGTCGATTCCGTATATCAATGTTGTTTACTCACATCAAAATCATCTGGTAATAGGTAGCATAGAAATTTCTGAAATCAGCTCTATAATTTATACCAGAGAAAACAATGACGCTGATCAGCACCCTTTTGGACAGCTATCCGCCAATAAAATGGAATGTTTAGTGAAAAATCAACGCGATGATACAATTGTTGCTAGTTTCTCTTTGCCCAGCATACAAGTCAAGGCTTCATATGTTGTCAACTCGCCATTCTTTATCTCAGGAGAGCCAAGGAGGGACTTTGTATTTGTGACCATACTACTTAATTCACCATTGCTGACAGCCAATGCCGTGGGTCTCAGGCAAGTGCTTTCAGAATTAAGTAGTAGTTCCATCTCTAGTCAGCCGGTAGAAAGCCAACAAGAAAAACAAATGGAACCGTTTGAACTGTCATTGTTTAATATACCAGCATGTGGATTAGCCTTTGTCTTGGATAAACCAAAAGTACAACTCACAAACATCTGTCCTAGCCAGGCACCCGAAAAGTGTTTGGACGGTGTACTTTCTGCAAACAATTTGATAGTTCGGTTATCTGGGGAG
Organism: Backusella sp. ASU-2019c; assembly: GCA_024139495.1. NCBI lineage: Eukaryota > Fungi > Mucoromycota > Mucoromycetes > Mucorales > Backusellaceae > Backusella > Backusella sp. ASU-2019c. Next base: position 30,477 of record VCJM01001835.1, on the reverse strand, counting down.
TATATTGCTAAAAGCAACCGAGCAGGCATAGTTGATATACCATCTTCCTTTTCTTCCTCTTCATTAAGTAGTCTAGATTCGTTTTTTGTAAAACAAGAATACCGCTGGTTAAACCCTGGTCTAGGAGGCAGCTCCAGTGATCTGTTACAAAGGAAGCGCAATTCGAGGGAAATAAATAAAAATGGATGGGAAAACATATTGTCGAGAATGTCACACCACCAACCAAGTTTAGATCCACCATTTTCTCATGAGGATACTCAAAGGTGGAGCTATCGATGGGTTGGTAAGGTTATTTTGCAAAAGGTGGATATGGGACATCATAGTCAAGAAGGATACAGTCCATTGGTTTACATTAAACACGCAGCACTTGTGTTGAAATCGAGAATGAATATTGCTTTGGTACAAGACATCACAAAACAGCGTATCGAATGCACATGGACACCAGGAAACGACATTCAGGCAGAAGCCGCTGTTGAAAAGCCAATTATTTATGTATGGAATGCTCAGGATAGTGTCAGCTCACTAGTGCTTTGGAAATCGGTTCTACCTGAATTGTTTGAAAGAAAAAAAGAAGTAACAAAAGAAAACAAGGAGGTTTCAGCAACAATCAAACATGTAATGCGCAACGCTGGTTTTAGCTTGGATGTGTCACGAGGTTCGATCATGGCAGTAAATGCTGACAGGAAAAAGGATAGCAACAAGCCACCGCCACCTGATGGATATATTGATAATACACCAACAGTGGACATCATATCACGCATTGTATTTTATACACATAAATTTACATTTGTGTGGGAGAGTCCTGAATATAAAGAACAGACATGGAAAGAGGATGCTAGCTTAAATGGCATTTGGAAGGCTCGCTGTTTTATAGAGAAATTATCGCTGCAGCAATCTTCTTGGAGTATGAACAGTCTCTCTACATCAGACAATCCTGAAATGGCTCAGAGCGAATCCCATCCAATCGTTTGGATATCTCAGTTGAACCTGTCTGCCAAATTCACCTCCAGTCTAGAAAAAGACGATCTGTTGCCTAAAGTAGCTGCAAATATTGTATTCAAGGTAAAAAAACAGGGAATACAATACTCTATTAGAAACCACTATGCGTGCTTATTACTTGTGGATTCTATGAAAGACTTGCACAACCAGCTTTTATTAGACCAGAAATCAGATGGTATGAAGCTTGAAGGGGTGCCTCGAAAACCGTCTGTTTTCTCCATTCAGTGCATCTCATTTCAAATGGAAAGGGTCGATGTTCATGTCATGTTGCCTAACAACACTCCACTTTATAGTAGAGTAGATGGCTTATTTGTCCAGGCCGAACCAACAGGGGACCGACCTATCATATCTTTACGCAATATGATGCTACTTGGCGCATCACCTGCTCAAAAGGGCCACTGGGAACAGCTGGTTGAAATTGACAAGTTTAATATTGATGTTCTAGATGCTACGTGTATTTCTCTCAAGGCAAAGAAAGTATTTGGAAGAATACCGTACAAATATATTCTTGCTGATGTTATCGATGATGTTATTGGTCTGGTTAAGGCTATAAAAGATCTCCATCTCAGGCTAGGCACAACCGAGCAAGCTTTTACTTTTTTCGGACCAATGCCAAAGGATGATCCAATCATGGTTCCGACGATATCTCTCAAGACCAATTTGTTTGTTCTTCATTTCGATGACGACCCCTTTGAAGTGAAGCTTAGAAGGATTTTGTCCACAGGTGAATTGGAGCAAGAAAGACGGCTAGCTTATAGAGAGGCAATGGATCATAAAATCAATGAACTATACGAGGAAACCAACTCGACTTCGCCAATCGATTCAGATTCATCACTTCCTAGTCAGGTCTTGAGTATATCAAAAGTGAATGAATTAGAAGAACGTATAGAGCAGGCAGAAGAAGGTCTTCTAAAACACTACTCTGAATCATGGATGAAGCATATCAACAAGACAAATCAAGAAGAATCACACTTTTATCATCAAATACACATCACAGAGAATTACAGAAATCCATTGATTGTTGGAGAGCTGGATAAATCCATGGATGATGACGACGGAGGAAACAGTGGAGAGTTTTTATTATCGAATGCGTTTACCATAAAAATTCTGCCACTACCACGCAATCCACCACTTGCCAACTTGTCATCACAGTTTGTAAAGGTGAAGTGTAGACCTGCAGATTTTCCACTAGCTGAAACTCGACAGTTTATCCATGATGTCGGCCGAGGGGTTCCTTTAGATACTAGTTTCTCGATCGTCATCCCATTTCATTTATCTATCAAGGCGGGTGAGACTTGGGTTAAGCTGCGTGACTATCCCTTACCACTTTTGCATGTACCAAAGAATACTGAAAATCATCCATCCTCGTCTTTTAAAAAAATATCATGGATGTTGAATGGAAATTATGTACTTGCAGATGACCTTGGAAACTCTACTGGTAGTCGTTTTGTCCCGATTAATGTCATTCCACCTTCTGCTTCGTCTTCTGGATATACCATTTCAGCGGTCAGGACAGCTTCTCCGCTTAAATTTTATTCCACTGTCGACTACCATGTCCTTCCAAAAGCCATGTCAACAATATGTTGGTCTCCATCTTACAATCCTGTGATGCAAGATATTATTCAGATACTGGATCGGATAACACCCACTCAAGTAGACCCGTCTCCTCGAATTGGATTTTGGGATAAGGTGCGCGTCATGATTCACTCGCGTGTGAAAATATCCTTCTCAGGGGATCTTGCAGTTGTGGTAAAAGGAACACGAAACCCTTACAAGTTGAATGAAAACGGAAAAGGCCTGGCAAAGATATGGAGCAACCAAGTTGTTTGTCTCGTTGGATACGAGAATCCTCAAAAAGAGATTTTGCAGATCATCAGTGTGGACTATGCTTTCGGCGTTCCGGATTTGATTCGAGGAGGCTATGTTCCGAATTTACCTGACTCGCTACCCTACACCTTGGAAAACATTGAATCGAACAGGGAATCCAAGTTTTCAAAAATTGCACTGAAACTATCTGATGGGATACGAATGGGAATTGGTTTGGATTTTGAAAGACTATGCTGCTCCTCTGATGCTTGTATCGAATGCGAAAAATTGCTTCAGCCAGTACACTTGATTGATAGGTGTAGATCACAGAGTTTTTCTCCTCATTATGATATTTTGTTTCGATCTAAAAGCTATGTTGAATCTGAATATAAAGATAAGGTAATAGATGAACTTTAAATATTTTAAAGTAATGATTTTTCATATATTAATATATATATATATATTCTTTTTTTTTTTATGATTATTCAGGTTGAAGATTATGATGCATTCGAAGGATTTCGATCACATTTTATCCACTTGGCATTTAGTATTGTTAAATTACCAAATAGAAATGATAAAATTCAAGGCAATATTCTATCTGGCAATTCCATGTATCTTAGCCCCTGCTTTGTCGAGCACTTCATGAACTGGTTTCATATGTTCGGCAGCCCTCTTTCATTGCCTGTTCGAGAAGGAAATCTTTTCTCTTCAGCAGAGATTAGTCCTCCCAAGAAATTCGGTGAACACTTGAACACCATCAAGTACAAAATCTGTGTGAACCCACTTGCCATTGGTTATTTCTGTACAGAGGAAGAAGCAGCATCAGATGTAGGGGAAGCTGCTGGACTTAAGGCTATTGTCAGCAGTTTTAGCGTCGATCTTCATCAAAGACGTGAAATTGTGAGAACAAAATCCAACAATGTGGAGCCTGTCAAGACTGGAATGAATTTCCATGAAATAGAATTACAGCTACAAGAAATAGACTTGCGTGCCGTTAGAGTGGAACATATCCAAAAAACAAAGCAAGCCGAAACAAACTACCATGTGAATCCTGATGAAGAATATCAAAGTGATGGGCGCTCTCAATATAATGAAGTCTCTCCTAAAAACTATTGGATAGATGAAAATGATTTTGTAATGCTGGCCATTAAATCCGTGCTTGGTGATCCAGATACTGTTATCAATGTGCATCCGTTTATTTTTTCTCCGCTTTTCCACTATATCAGGCAAAGTGATGAGTATGGAACCGAAAAGAGACGGTATCTTCGTGACACTCATGATTGTATTATGGGAAGAGGCTTTGGTAAATACTTTTAAATACAGGCTATACACTGTAGACAAATCTAATTTTTATATGTTTAGATACACATGAGTCTCAAAAGTTATTCCTTGAACAGCGAGCATCACATCTTGATGAAACCATTGAAAACTATGATAAAGAGCTTGATAATATAATCATGGAATTAAACACTGAAAAGGATGATGAAGTCCTGAATAAACTGGTAAGATATATCCTCGACAAGGACAATATATATAATAATAATAATAAAACATACAATAAACTTACTATATATTACATAATCCAGTACCAGAAAGTTAGACAGCAGTTGGAATTTCTTCGTGGAAGGCGTATCATGCTTCACAATTATATGGCAGAAATGATTCTTGAGTCCGAATTGAGTATAACGGATCACCATCATCAAATCAATGGATCGCCACATTCTGCAGCTTCTTCAACTGGACGATATATGCTCTCCAGATGGGAAACATTAATGGGACACTTTAAAAACCGATGTGCAATCCACAACCCACAAATTATTTGGAACACTTCTGTACGGGACATTGTATACTACTGGGAGAATGTCAGGTCAAACTATAAAATTAGAAAGTACAACCTCTCAACCAGATGTATCACCTTTCTTCGTAATCTTGTTGAGAAATCAGAGGTACACAAGCAGTGGCAGCCTTTGGGACCAGAAGTAGACGATGAATACCAGTACGAAACACCTGCAGATAAAAATATGACGCATAAACTCATCAATAAATTATTGGATGAGAGACAAACCAAATTTGTGGCGTACAATGAGAAGGAAGAGCAAAAAAATGAAGAAGCAAAGAGTTACAGTGGTGTATATGTCTTGGAAGAAGATTTGGATAATGTGAATGATCCGGATTATCAATATAAAAACATACCTCAAGGCTACCAAATGAAGAGTAACTTTCTCTTTGATATGGCTAATCCCCAGGTCAATTTTCAAAGTGATAGAGGAAGCGGACATCTAATACTACTTGCAAATGAACGCACCCAAATCAAAACGTTTGACATTGTTGACTGCGAAAACTCTGTAGATACCGATGTGGACTTGGTCAAGGTGCGTACTATTGTCAATCTGGAAAAGGCTCAAGTTCTTGTCGCTAAACGGGTACCCCACGATTCAATGTATCTTCTTTCACACAACTGCTACGGTCTCGAAACAAACCAAAAGGTACATTGGGCTACATGGACACAGCCAGAGCAACTTTGGTTTTTCAGAGAAGCACGATTTTTTGATAATTTCCAGTGCATTGCATCACAGTTATCCGGTAATATACAGCTAGATAGACACAACCCACTTCGCATCAAGAGCAATTCAACTATACAATCACGAACAAATCCATTCGAAGACAGAAGTAACACCACGCATCTCCATTTTCCCCAGGTGACACTCACGCTCACTTCTCTTGAAGCACACATCCTTTATTACAGTCTGGCTAACCTCATACTTGGAAGTGAGAGGAATCCAAGAAAAAAGGAGCGTACCGAGAAACTACAGGATCTCATGCTAGCGGCGGAACGCAGTGACCTCGCCGAAACAGTACAGCAGGTAGGACAGTTACAAAAGCGGGCTCGAACTCTGCTCGATCTGCACAAAAGGTTTAAGCAAAAAGAATCAGTTCTGGATGCACATGGGCAACATGAGTTTAAATTAAACCGTGAACAGTTGTACGAGAATATGGAGAAACTGGATCTTATTGTGGAGGCCATTAAATCAATACAAACTTTTCGAAGAGATATACACATGCGTGAAACAGACACCGCCCGTAAATTTATTTTCAACGCCAATGAAATTTCATGGGAGGCACTCTTGAACGACGAAAGCTCGCTCTGCAAATGGACCCTAACCAACACAAGATTTTCGGTGCTTCAAAAGGCCAACGAGTCGAGCCGAAAGACAATAGAAATTGATAAAATACATATAAAAAATACCACAAAGTCGCCTGTTTTCATGGATGTTTTAGATGCCTATCTTGACTCTAAAAGGAATCATCTGCCTGACTTTTCAAAACATAAGATGCTTTATGGGTTACTAGAGTCACTTCCACCTGTTGGCGGCATCCCCGTGATTCAGCACTGCGAAGTAAACCTGGCCCCTATTCATTTACAACTAAGCACCGCATTTGGATCAGCAATGAAGGACTACTTTTTCCCCCAGTCCAAGGACAAGGAGCTTGTTGAAAACATCAAAGACGACTCTAGTCTCTTATTTTTTCCATATGGTTTGGAGGAAGACGAGTTGGAAGATGATAAAGCCAGTACCGCATCCAAGAAATCAAGCAGCATTTTTAGTTTTGACATGCTATCAAAAAAAGTAAAACTGCCCTACAAAGAAAAAAACATTATAAAGGCCGATGAACTATCTGTGATGAAAAAAAGATCTTCTACGAATAGAACATTTATACTTGTAAAAATATCTGGTGCACAACATTGCTTGAGTTTACAGGTAAATATATATTTTTTACCTTTAAAGAAGAAGAAATGAGAGCAAACGATTAACACGACCACATATAGGGGCCCAAAGAAAGTACGTTCTATAATCTGTATAATTTTCCTTTCAAGCAACCGAGTTTAGAGTATCGAAACAGAACATGGTCTACAGCAGAGATGTTGGAAGAGATTCAAAAGCGTATGCAAAATATTTGCCAAAAAAGTGTTTCTTTGGTATTTACAATGTGTTTATTTTTAGAAATGTTTATTGCCATTATTAAGCATAGTCCTGCACTACTAAAAAAGAAATTACTAAAAAATAAACGAACAAGAGCCGGTTCAGTTGCATCTTCCATATCATCCAGGTCAAGCGACTTGGGCAATGAAAATCTGGTGTACAATTATACAGACAGTATCAAGTCAAAGGAAAGAAGAGCCGACGAAGCCAGCTCGAGTAAAAGCTTCTCAAGACTAACCATGTATGACACGGAGGACGAAGATGATGAAAGTGGAGAGTTTTATAGTAAATCACTGTATTCAAATGATCCCGGAGATGATTATCGTTCTGTTGAATCGTTAAAATCAGACAAGAAAAGTACCCATTCTTCCAGATCAGACAGGAAAAAGAGCAAAGCTGCAATCCATATGGAAGAATTTATTGCAAAAGGAAGATTATTATTAGGAAAAACCTATAATGGGACCACTGGCTTTGAACATATTAATAAAAAATAGCAAAATGATTTTTATTTGTGCTTTAATAACTCAAATCAACCTTTTTTAACATGTCAGAGAGAAACCACTGATACATTTTAATTTCCAAAACTCTGTAAGGCTTCAATTTTTAGTGGGAGCTTAATGGTTTTTCAGTAAGAGTTCGCGCAAGTGGCAAACTAATTGGTCAAAAGTGAAATTAAATTTCGTCAAAGTGACAAAATAATTGGTTCAACCAGGAAAGAATTTTGGTCAATTGGTACAACAATATTGGCGCGGGAGAAAGAAATACGAGAAATCAAGATG
>VCJM01001829.1:51907-61970 GCA_024139495.1 Backusella sp. ASU-2019c | reverse complement strand
ATATATATATATATACCTTTTCTTTAATACGTATAATTTTTTTTTTTTTTTTGACACTTCTGTTTTTTTTTCATTGAGGCAGAAAATATTTCCCCCCGTAGGTTAATTTACTATTATTATACCAAAGCAAAGATCCGGATACAAAAGATGTCCGCTACTTCTGAGAATGCGATAAACAAACATGGCAATATTATAGGAACCCAAGATGTAAATACTAAAATCCAGGTAGCAGATCAATCACACTCCTCTCTATATTCAATTGATCACCAAGGTAAATACAAATAAAGATGAATCATCTGTATGAAAGATCAGCCTTTTAAAATATGGTAACCTTTACTTCTAGACAAAGAAAGAAACTCAAGCATATCTGAAGTCGAATCAGATGGTCAGTTTCCCCAAGCCGAGGAGGGACCAGATGGAGGTTACGGCTGGTTTGTTGTTTTGGGTGCTTTTTTTATCCATGTTGCCAGTAACGGGATTTCCACCAGTTGGTACGATAATGATTTGTCAGACATTTTACAGAAACCCGAATTATTCTAACTTTTTATGTATAATTTAGGGGTATTGTGTGACAAGCTTCACTTTTTATTTGTTTACTAGACCTTCCAACATAATAATAAAACATATGTATATAGGTGTCATGCAAGACTACTACGAGCAAAACTATTTCCACGATGTTCCGAATGTAACAGTCATTCTTAGTTTTGTTGGTACTTTATCCTCTATTGTGTTTTATGGATGCACTCCACTTGCCCAAGTCTATGCATCCATTGTTGGCTTCCGCTTCTCGTTATTTACGGGAACATTTTTGATTGCCCTTGGATTAACAATGGCTGGTTTCAGTACACAAGTACGATCTACAAAGTCTTTTAAAAAAACATTACGTGTTCTTCTAACACTGTTTCTATTTTAGATTTGGCACTTATATCTCTGTCAAGGTTTGGTTTTTGGACTTGGTGCCGCATGTAATTATGTCGTTGTAATGGGTGTCACTCCTCAATGGTTCACTAAGCGTAGAGGATTTGCATTTGGTGTCATCACTAGCGGATCTGGTATTGGTGGCTTGGTTATCCCTATTATTATGAATGCCATCAATCAAAGTTTAGGTGTTAGCTGGACATTTCGCATTGTGGGGTTCTTGTGTTTTGCATGCGACATTATTGCCTGCTGCGTTATAAAGGAAAACAAACCAAAGCCTAAAACTAAAAAGAAGTTATCTCAGATTCTTCGTTGGGAGTGCTTAAAGGATATCAATGTTCTTCTTTTTATGATTGGATCTGACATTGGATTATTTGGCTACTTCATCCCTTACTTCTTTCTTCCATGTAAGTGATAAATGGCCCTATCGGATTTTACACGGACTCATCTCTTTGCCAATAACAATTCTATTAGCGTATGCCACGTATCTCGGTTTATCGTCTTCACAAGGCTCAGCTCTTGTTGCTGTTGCTGCCGCATGTAATTTTGTTGGCCGAATTGCTACAGGGTAATATTTATAGTAAGAAAGAGATAATGTGATTGAATAGGAGATTAATGCGATTTCACCCGTAGATATCTTGCGGATGGCATTGGTAACATCAACACTAATTTACTTTGTACATTTATTACTTGCATCAGCTGTTTGCTTATTTGGACATTTGCCTACACTTATGAAACCTTGATGGGATTTTCTGTTGTCTTTGGTTTTTGTAGTGGCTCGTATTTTGCACTAATTTCCCCTATCACTACTCATCTCGTTGGTTTGGACAAGTTCCTTTCAACAGTGTCCATTATTCGTTTTACTAATGTCATACCTCTCTTTGGGGCCAATATTGCTAGTGCTATTGAAGGGAGTCTGAATTCTGAGCCTTACTTTAGTTACAAGATGTTTGCAGGTGTGGCTAATTTAGTCGCCACCATCATTTTACTAGTATTTAAACTTAGAGTCAACCGTAATTTCTTTGCAAAAATCTAATCAATAAATATATTTGTATTTTAAGACTTGATGTTGCATCAAAAAAAGAGGGGAGGTCAATAAGTGAACGCCGCCAAAGAAGAAAATGATCCTATTTCTATCATTCTTGGTTTTAAGTATGTATTTAATTTGTGATTCATGTAATTTGATATTTAATTATGTTTTTATTTGTAACTACTTTTTACTATAGGACAATAGCCCTAGGTGTTGGTGTATATAATACATAGTATACTAAAGGGATGGAAGAAAAAAAAATGTACAAGATAGATAATATTAACAATAGAAGATGGTTATTCACGAGGAAAGTAAGAAAGAGGTAACAAGCGGTTTTATCAATGCCACTGGCCCAACATTTACTATGACTCCATTAGGGTTTTTATAAAAAAGATGGGGTTTTCCCTGGTAAAAACGTCTTGTCACTGGGTTTGGTGTTGTTCTCTTATAGTTGTTGATTGCATCATCATAGTCCTTGGGATCTCCAAGATTTCGCGAGCGAATAACAACACGATTAGGTTTACTTTTGACGGTAAAGGCACCAGTGTCAGTAAGGACTATTGGTTCTGCCGATTTTTTCATTTTGGAAGAATGAAACATTGGAGCGGTTGACTGCGCTGTTTTAGTCTTTTTATTTTTGGATGGAACTGCCGAGACAGCCATCGTCGACACTCTTTGTGATGATGCTTGGACATTTGGTACAGAAGAAACCACAGCCGGTGGGCCTCTATGCGGTGCATTTATGGCATTTCCAAGTTTTAATTTCTGGTTCTTCCTCGATGGCTCCGTTTGATTTGGCCCATTTGATTGGGCAGGCGATGCGATGGGTGGTGGTGAATTTGGCCGAGTATTCTTATTCGGTCGCTTCCTCTTCTTTGGCCTAACACGGAGAGGCGGTTGCTGCGGTTGATGCTGTTGATGCTGTTGTTGCTGTTGTTGCTGCTGTTGTTCTTGTTGGTATTGCTTGCGCTGCTGCAGTTCCAGCTGTAAATCTTGTAGTCTTTGCTGCACCTGTTTCTTCTCTTTCATGCGCTCCTTTTCCAACCTTTCTTGCTTTAAGTCCCTTGCTCTTTTCATACTGGCCTCCGCTGCTTCCTTTTCGTTTAATTCCTTTAAAGATTTGTTACATATCAAATCATCCAATGTGGCTAGTTCTTCGCTCTGTATTGATTTAAGACGCTCTACTTGCTGTTTGTGGCTATTTTCAATTGATTCAAAACCACTTCTGAATCGTCTCTATAATAACACGTATTAGCGCATCTCAAAAATAAGATACAATTGGCAATATGATAAGCTTACCCTAAAGGCAAGAGAATAATCCAACTTTCTGGCTTCAATCATGTTTTTACTGTTTCTTCTTCGCTTATCACCCAGCTTTTCACTATTATTCTGTCGTACTTGTGAAGAATCAGCTTGAACGTTAGCCAGACTGGCGAGATCAGCTCCAAACTCCCTCAAGAAATCCATTCCATTTATGAATTCACATGCTGGCGGAGGAGGATTTAGGTAGACTTGATGATCATAACGTTCACTGAATTTCTTTTGAAAACGACACAGTTCTTGCAGTTGTTGCTCTGTGAGTCTTTTTAATTGTCTTTCATGTCGTTTTTTAAGTTTGCTTTTTGATTTGGTGAGATTGATACTCCCGATGGGCGTATCTGGTGGAAAGAAAAGCTCCTCGTTACTGTTTATTATATACAAGTTAGTTTACTGCGTTAAAGTGTATAGTGCTTTTATATTTACCTTATATCTTCGTCTTGAAGCACCCAAAACAGGTGCTTATCTATTGACGACATCTCTCTATTGCAGTAAGTTTAAGGTAAAAAAGAGCGAAAAGGAAAAAAAAAGCTTGGTGGCTTCAAATTCCAAGAATTTTTGCTAAAATAAAAAAAGCACCTGTCCTCTTTTTAGCAACAGTGTAAAAATTAATGCGGCTTCTCCTTATTGTCAAAAAAAACAGAATATAATAACTAAAGTGACGAAATTCCTCTACAAGGGGACTCATCCATAGTCCAAGCCAATAGATAAAATACCTATGAGGTGCAATCATAAATCTGTAGATGGTCTCATCATATAACCCATTAGGTTAATAAGTGTGTAGTGAATATTAAAATAATAGGCTAAAGGTGATTGCGGCACTTAATAACAGCTTATTAACATAAAAAATGATATTGTATACGCATATCCTTTTTTTTATTGAGTATCAAACCTCACTGTGAACTAATTTGCTTAATAGCTATTATTTTGCTAGTAAAAAAAAAGACTATGCACTTCTCATTCGCTTATTGACTTGCCCTTTTTTTTAATGCAATACCAGGTCTTAGAATACGAATATATTTATTGAAGTCATGATTGAATCAGCAAGCATTTTTGTAAAGAGGCTCATTAAAATGTTAAAAAACAGAGTAAAATAACTAAAATAACGAAATCCATCGACTAGGGACTCGTCCTTTCCATAAAGCACCGATAGTAAGCAAAAGGTAAATGTTTATGTATAACACCACCCTTTAACTTTTTTGATCCAACTTGTTTCGTTCTCACGAATCAGTGTTCTGATTGGTCATTTCTAAAGAACGACGTATTTTCAATTGGGATTCATGCACTTTGATCTTGTTGATATTCACTGAAACAAAAATAAAACGGGAAAACAAACAATAAAAAAAGAAAAAAAGGAGGTATGTTTCTCCTTTTTATACATTTGATCATTTTATCGTGTACTTTTCTCTTCTTTAACTTCCGTTAAACTAAAATAGAATGGCAGAGGAAGAAAGTAGGTTACTTTTTTCTCTTGATTGGCTTGTAAATATATACTCAACTTATCTTAGACAATGCAAGACTATCCCGCTCCACAGGAGCAGATATTGGAGACCTCCAGCACAAGATCAGCTTGGCAGAGAGAGAGTTGAGTCAGCTCAAGGCCGAGTTGGACTTGACTCGGCAGCAGGCAAAGCAAGCAGAGATGCATGCCGTTGAGAGCGGCCGGACTAATCGCAAGTTAAAAACCGAGATTCAAACGCTAACAGACATGTCCAATCGCAAAGATCGGCAGGCAGAAAACTCCAAAGCAACGGCCTTCTTTTTCGAGGGTCAAGTCAAGAAATATATGGACGAGATTGAGACGGCCAAGAGTGGAATGGGTCATTTGAAAGAGCTGGATGATCAGTTGAATGCTGCAAAGTCCGAACAGGCAGACTTGGAAAAGGCAAGTAAAGAGGAAGCTATTAAGGTCAAGTCCACTCTCAAGGCCATGCAGGAAACACACAAGGAAAACAAGGAAAGAATTCAGAATGATATTGAAAAGGCATACGATGAGCTGGACAAGGCCGCAGCTGAGACGTTACAGATCCAACAAGAAATCCAACAACGGATGGAAAAGGAATTGCAGCCAACCGCTGATATCCAGGCACTGGAGAGAGAACATAGGTTGCTGGAGCAAAAACAGATGGAGGCAGTGAAAAGGGTTTACGAGGAGGTCGATCAGCTCAGGAGGAGGTTGGAACAGTCGGAACAGTCAACTTTGTCTCATGAAGAAAGTATGGCCGTCGCAAAGGAAGAAATGGATAGGATCATGTGTAAACTTCGTGCAATCGATCAGATGTCTAGCCAATAACAATTGTTTTGTCTTGTTAACAAACTCATGCAGTTTCTTTTCTTAAAAAAGGACTAAGGATAGTAATAAAAGAAAAGGCTTTCTTGATATTAAGAATAGTGGGCAGACCCAAATACAAACACATGAAAAGGGTTGAAATAATATCATATTGATAAAGGGAAATACCAAAAGAGGTTATATCTTACAAATAAGAGTAACCGCTTATATGACTACTATCCATCAAATTCTCACAAATGCTATTACTTCTTCCCATCTAAAATACAAGCCAGCTCATAAACACCAAAATTATTGGAGAGCCTCGTATAAAAATCAAGTGCATCATTTATGTGGTTTTCTGCTTTAAACTTCTTGAAATGACTCCAACTCTCGTTTTGATTGCCATGAAAGAGGACGAAAGGTGTGGATAAAACATTTCGGCACCGACCATCTTTGTATATTTAATTTAAAGAAAAGCTTACAAAATGGTTTAAAAGTACAAAAAAGAAAGAGAAAAAGAGGAAAAAGAATTTAAGAAATGCCAAATACAAGTTAACAGATAGCCTTTCTACCATATTGCTTTTTTATTTTATTTTTTAAATGGTAGATATTAATAATAATGTGACAGTTTAAGGGATAATAAAATGATACAGTGGGAAAGTACGAGATCCAATCAGTTCCAAGTTCCAAACACAAGAGTAGTACCCAAAAACTGCAATATTTAAAACCTTGGTGCAGATATTGAAGCCTTTTGGTTTAAAATAAATAAATCAGATAACATGCTACTGCCTATTTACATACTCAGTATGAACATACGGTCAATACCATTTCCTGAAAATATAAATCACAAAAAATGAAAAAATCGCCAGGTACCGAGAAAAGCGCTTACAAGATGGAACCCCTAAACTTTTATATATTTGAAGCGGAGTAAGCCAATACAACTTGCGAACAACCCTCTAATGGAAAGTAATAAATCTTTACAAGAGTTTTTTTTACAGTCCTTTTTGACTCGGTGACAAGAAAAAAAAATAGATCTCTTTTCCTATAAAGCATGGGGTGATTTATTTTGTTTTTATAAATCTATTCTTTATCTCCATTTACATTATTTTCCTCTAAAAAAAAAATGGCTCTTAGACTCTTGACTGGTCGCGTTGCTCGCCCTTACATGTTTGTTGCCCGCAAGTCCGCAGCCTATGCTGTCTATCGTGGTTATGCTAGTAAGTCCCCTTTTTTTTTTATTGTTGCGAATGGATTTAGCTGATCCTCTTCCTTCTTAAGCCAAGAAATATACTCTCGACCACGAATGGATCTCTATCGATAACGGTGTTGGTACCTTTGGTATCACTGACTATGCTCAACAATCTTTGGGTGATGTTGTTTTCGTTGAAACTCCCGCTGTTGGTGATGTTGTTGAAAAGCAAGGTATGTAAATCGTACGAATATTGACAAGTGAGGATAATCTCTAATTTTTTTCCCTTCAAAAAAAAAAACAGAGTCTGTTGGTGCTATTGAGTCCGTTAAGGCTGCCAGTGAAATTTTCTCCCCTGTTTCTGGTGAAGTTGTTGGTGTCAACGAACAATTGGGTGATGAGCCCAACTTACTTAACAGCAGCCCTGAGGAAGATGGTAAGTTATTTTAATGGGCGGGTTTGTTGAATTTAAATATTTATCCTGTGGGTTTAGGTTGGTTGGCCAAGATTAAGATCAGCAACACCGCTGAACTTGACGACTTGTTGGACGAAAAGGCATATGAAGCCCACTGTGCCTCTGGCGCAGATCATTAGATCAACCTCTGTATTTTAGTTTCCAAATAAATTAATAAAGCATATATATATAATTATTTAAAAGATGTTAAATCTCATCTACAGATATCCAAGTGTAGAAACTATTAAAGTTTTTTGTTGGTTGCACCAACATATATGATTTGGATCACAACCGTGGTAAAGTTTGTAAAACAAACGACTATGCTTATTGAATGAGCCCAAACTCTTAAACTATAGACAAAAGCTTCCTTCATTAACATTTTCAATTGATATAATAAATATAATCCTCGATATAGCAGCCTACTTCTATATACTTTTTAATTTTTAATATTCCATTGCTGTTGACTCAAAACAAAAGTTATAAAATCAATCCACATAAACATGGATGGTTAATATTGATCTATGGCTTGATTATCTGTGTTTTGATAGACAAGCGGTCTATTCTTGGATACCCCTCATGTGATTACAGATTTGGTGTTACAAAAAAATAGCCTGATTTTTAAGAAAGACAAGCCCTTTATCAAAATCAAATACTCGAATCCAAATCTGAAAATCATGGCTCATTCTATCTGTATATATTTATATCATTACGTTTTGTTTTTCAGGTAGTATCATCTTAAAATAGAAAGACTAGTTTAATGAGAGTAGGAATACTCAATTAATATTTGTAAAAATCTACAATAAAAATCTTTAACATTAAAATAAACTTAATATAGAAAGAAATTTCACCTTAATACTATATACCCAACCTGTCATCAGCAAGAAAAACCCCATTCACTTTATAAAGGTATTTGCTCTTTTTTTTTAAAAAAAAAAAAAATGATGGTTCGATCGCAGATAGACACTTTACAGCATTTTTTGAAACGTTTCATAAACGTTTACGCCCTGATATTACAATATTTGGTCATGCATTACTTGTGAAAGATTTGGCATGCAATTTGTTCAAAAGTAGAAAAACAATACTGCGCAAAAGATCAAAAAGATATGATACATATTCACTGTTTCTTTTTCTGCATAAAAAATATCCTTTTGTGATATTTATACAATTTAGCTAATTGAATATAGCACCATTATGTTTATGGATCCGTTACGCCCATATTTGGCGAGTTTACTTTTTTAAGAAAGAGAATTTATTTACAATACATTAAAGAGTTGGTTTTAACAGAATTTGATGATGCATTTGCATAGCTAAAGCAAAATAAAACTTGTCTAAAAAAAAAATTAAGCTGCGATGTAGCGCCTGGCCTGCTGGAACTTCACACAGAGAATAAATTTTCTTTGCCTAGTAGGGTTTTCCACTGTACCTGTTGTGATATAATCGAAAAGGTATTTATACATGTAACGCTGAAACCAGGGTAGATAAAAGTCGTCATTCATGTCGCTGAATTGTGGCTGTGTAGCAACAGCTGATTTACTATTTGTATTGATGATTCTTTCATTTCGTTCCTTCAACAATGTAAGGGGCTCCAAAATATCCCAAACAGCTTTTGCTTCCTTATCTGTAATGGTGGTGGATGTTTCAAACGGGTTTCTTTCGTTATATTTGATATAATCAGCAGTCGTGTTTGGATATAGACGTGAATTGGAAAGAAGCTCTTCTGTACTCATTGTCATCGTGTGATTCAAAACCACTGACATTAAAGCTGGTGCAAGAAGTGGATATTGATAAAATAATTGGCTGGCACTGCTTGGGAAAACTTTTGTGCTAGTTTGTTCCTTGGAAAGGATCTGATTAAAATTCCACATGGGTAAGAGAGCATGTGACAAGTAGGTGTTTGGTTGATTATTTACTGTTGTGTTGCTGAAATTAGGTAAAACAAAGTTCCAGTCGTTTGAAGGTTCCAGCCACAGATTAGGAGGAGATGATAAAATAGAGTCATTTGAAGAATTTGATGAAAAATTATTACTGCTACAAACTGAAATAGCTGTGGTATTATTAATGGGTGTGGAAGTACTTTCGGCAGTCGGTAAAATAGAATTTGACAAGTTTTCTATAGCTGTTTGGTCCTCCGAGGGAAGTATAGATTCTCCGAGAATTACATTAAGTCGAAGCTTGTCATTCTCCTTGCGAAGTTTATCTATTGTATCAAGCGCCATTTTGAGCTCTGCTTTTAGCCTTTCGTTTTCTGATTTATGTTGATTCATCTCTTCTTCCAAAGTAGATATATACTCTATATTTATTTATTTATTTTTTAAAAAAAAATCAATGGTTAGAATAATTAGAACCTATAAATTGATTTTGGTATTTATTTTGTCTAACCTTTTCTTCTGTTTCTAAAGTTGCGTGCAGATATTTTATTCCTTAACTGCCTTCGTTCTTTAGATGACATAGATTTTAGTTGTGAATCTGAAACATAGTTGCTACTTGACCGGAAATCCAAACGTCCTGTTGTTTGCTTTAATGAGTATTCTGCTTTATCTCTTTGTTTTTTTGTACTGCGTGTATCAGAACATGTAAAGTCTTCCTGCTGCTCTATCTGCTGCATTTGTTGTTGTGATTGATGGTGCAGTTGATGTTGCTGTTGTTGCTGTTGTTGCTGTTGCAACACCTGCTGTTCTAGATTGTTTTTTGATTGAAAATCACCATCTCCAAACAGAAAATCATAGAGCTCAACTCCATTGTCTGATCTGGCCTGTCTGCTATACTGGAGATTTTTTGGAGGATATTCCTCGTTTATGGGTATTGTAAAATAGTTATCAGTAAAGCTTTGGTCCATAAGGTAAAAACAAGAATAAACAGGAAGAAATAGTGGACAAATGAAAACTC
>VCJM01001829.1:12164-27603 GCA_024139495.1 Backusella sp. ASU-2019c | reverse complement strand
AAAAAAAAAAAAAATACATCTGCTATTGACGGACTGCTTTTTTTATTATGAAAAATTTTAAAAAACGAGAATTTCCATATTTAGTGAAATCGAGTTGGTTTAAAAGGGCCCAATGGATTTGTAGAATGGTAGGGTCCGCGAATCACCTTGAATCTCTCGTTCAAGATATGCTTGGACTGGAACATTTGATCATAGAAAGCAACAAACTCTTCTTTTGTCATATGAAGAACATACATAAAGTCAATAAACTCGGAGGCGGCGCAGATGGTATCAGTGAACTTGGCACCGAGCTTGATCAAGCGAGTGATCTTTTCCGAGTTGAAAAGAGGATAGTGAACAAAAGGTCGTCCATCTTGGACCAAGCTGCTTGAGATAGGTTGGTCTATATAAAAAAATGGTTGAGTAAAAAAAAAGAGAAAAGAAAGAGAAATGGTTCATGTTACTTACAATAGACTCTACCAGCAAGTGATTCAATAAGTAAAATCAATAATTGATCAGCATTCTCTCTCTTGTAGATTTCAAAGACTCTTCTGCTAATATCGAGCAAGACCCAGTTATACCATGAAAGATTAGAAAGTCGGGTAACAGATACATGCAATTGAGTTCGAACCCAAATTTCAATAATGCTTTGAATAAGGTCACCATCAGACATCATTTCCAAGAGATATGCCTATTGTTTTATCAAAGGATGAGTCACCAAGAAAACATAAGCAGTACGAGAGAGAGACTTACATTAGAGACAGTGCTGAGTTCAAACGGCTTCAGTTCTTCCTTTGGTCTACTAAAGATGTGGCTGCGGTCAACTCCACACTCAATGGCAGTTGGCAAGTTTGAAGTAGTTGAGTAACCCATCGCTTTGGACAAGTCGGTTTCTTTGATAGAACGATGTTAGTAAAAAAAAAAGCAAAGTAACCATACTCGGCTGCTTTATTACCTTGAGTATCAACCGTCCATACAGACAACTCATCGTCATCATCGCCTTCAAAGTCGTCAGGGTTAATGTAAAGGGTAGGTATTTGGTCTAAAAGATTTAAAAAAAATGGTGTCAGCAAGCTCCTCTTCACTCCTTGTGCCTTGGTATACCAGGGTTAAAAGCTACGCTTCCACTTTGAGATTGTGTTTCTTCTTTTTCTGACGCCATTTATAATCAACTCCAATAGAGAAAGAGAAAGAGAAAAATAAAGTAAACAAAACGGCCTGTGATATATATTTATATAGTTTTTTTTTCTTATGTTCATAGTAAGTAGATCCTTTTTGATTGTCTCTTTGTGTGCGTTTTTAACTTCCGATTTTTTTGTTGATGAAGAATTTTTTTTTCATTGTTTTTTTTTCTTCTTTAAAGTGTAATGATTAAAAATGGCGAGGATTATTGAACCAAATGTACTTGATGACAAGGAATAATAGGAAGAAGTAACTCTGCTATAACCGTTATCTTGTATTTCTGTGTTTTAGTCGAGGTCTCTTTCTTGTCTTTCTTGTCAACACTCTTTTTTTTTAAAGATACATTTTTTACGTGATGCTTTTTAAACAAAACGCTTGATATGAACACTTTCAAAACAACCAACCTTATGATGATAATAAAGAAATTTACGTGTTTTTCTTTCTCCTGTTCTTATATTCTATTTCTATTGTTTGCGTATATCAAATAAAGGGTCCCCTCGCTTATTAATATGTGCTCTTTCATTCTCTCTTGTTGATTTTTTTATATGTCTAACAATAATCCTATAATGTATGTTGTTATTATTAGTAATAGAATAATGGCAGCACATATATCTTTCAAGGTGGATATATCTACTAATTTGGTAGTTGGTTTGTTAAAAGTGCAAAACAGGCATGGATAAATGGTTCTTAGTGATATAACTAGACCAATGATATCAAACAAATCCAACATGAATCTACCACACGAAAGGAGTCGACTGTAATATTTCGTATTATAATAAAATTGGTACTATTATCAGGCTATGAACAGGTGAGAACCCTCATTCATTGTAAGACTACGTGTTAAATATCACTTTTTGTTGCTGTTAAGCAATCGATACCATTTGATCAAAAGAAATGTTGTTAGTAGAAAAGATGAATGACAACAAGGATATATCTTCATATCAAATGTGTGTATTCACAATAATATATATTTGCAGAATATAGCAGGTTGAATTATTGTCAGCAAGAAAGGTATCTTCTAAAGTGAGTAACTAGACTAAAAACGGGATCCAATTGAATGGAGCCAACTTTTTCTTCGTGTATATCTGTCGACTCCTTTTAATTATTACTAATATTGGGCAGTTCCATTATTTACGATAATCCAAAAAATATAAACTCATGACACTTGAAAAAAATTACGTCGTTTTATTAATTTTATCATTTGTTATTGTGGCACTATCTTTGGCTTGGAAAGCGAAGTCATTCTCACACAATTTATCGTCTGCGTAACAAAAACAAAAGCATTTAAAAACCCTAAAAATTACAATAAGTACATGTGTATCGATATAACAGCTTAATCATCCAACCATTCAAAAACTGATTTGAATCTTTTCTTAATAGGAACTGGTGGTGGCTTTGGCACTGTCTTTCTTTCTAAATGACAAAAAAAGCAAGAGAAAAATGAATACATATATCCAATATAAAGAAAATACTGGTGCGTTACTTACTTTTTTGAGTTAAAGATCTAGAAGAACCTCTGCGCTTATTTGGTTTATAGTTATTTTGAATATATTGCTGTTGCTGAGTTGGTACATAAAACACAGGCTGCTGTGGGGGTGGCAAAGAGTGGTGATGCGTATGGTAACGATGGTAGTTATTATAGGGATGATGATGGTGATAGGATGTGTTGTAAGGAGGTAAAGATGAACTGTATTGATGATTATAATAATAGTTCATATATTAAAAATAAAAAGTTTACATAAAAAAAATTATTAAGAAGAAAAAGAAGAGTATTTTTTTTTACTGTTTTCTCTCTCATGAGTGTGGATTTAATACGAGAAGTATCAGGTTTTTACGCGTGATATTTGTTTTGTTTATTCACGTCACAATGTATTAGCCTTCGTTGAATATTAAAATGATGCGGCACTATTTGTTTCTGGATTATCCTCTCTTTGTTAAAACAGCGTTTGCTCAGGTTAGTTGAACTCCAAACCTGGATTGGCTAAAGTACACCCAGTCTCTTTTCTCCCTCTCTGCCTCCTTGATCTGTTTGCTACTAAGACATATATACGGAAAAGAAAATCTTCAAATAAAGCTTAGAAAACGTAATTCTAACGAATCAATCTTAGAAAACTCAGAATCTCATTGAAAAGAGGACTTATTACGTAAAACATGTACTAATAAACATGTTACTATAGTTGATTATACTTGCATCAATGTTATGGAACTATCAAAACAATTAGTAAAGAGCCATAGTAAATCAATTACAATAGAAAGAGTGAAGTTCAAACGCTTCTTTTTTATATTTATTAAGGTATCTCTTTGCTAGGTAACAAAATGAATCGTTTGGTTAGATGGACGATTATCCTTTTTTTGACAAAATTGGATTCAAATCCAAAAGAAAAGGGCGTTCATGTGAGCCAAGTACAAATAGACAACTGTTTATGTTCATATGATTTCAATTCTCTAATGCTCTCTTGTTATCTATTTTTTTTTAAAAAATAAAATCTATGAAAATATTCAAAACAATGACTTGAAAGTCTAATTGTATTCGATATAAACATTTTGCAATATTTTGATAAACCCTTAAAATAAAATAAAAAATACACTGGTAGTCGCTTTATATTTTAAGGCAATGCATTGTGTGCCAACTTTTTCTAAGGGTCATGGGACAGAATAACAATAGGCTTTTGTGCTTTTTTTTTTTTTGAAGATTCTGTAAGCATACAATAGGAATCTGTACTATGAAATCTACTTTGCATTTGAATGTTTTTTTTTAGGAGAAAAAATATTTAAGCATCGATCTTATGACCTTTTTTTAGAGATAATAGATAAAGCCTTTACATTCTATTATACATACAGCATAAATCATTAATAGTAAAATAGCTTTTGATCTAAAGAGTTATATATCTAAAAATCTATTTCAAAGGCAAAGCGCAATGAATATTTCTTTTTCACAAATATTTTTTTTCTAATATTATTATAAGTATATATATAATTTCATCTTATGCAAGTATTACACACTTACGAGTCTATAAAAGGAGGTTTTCAGATTGAAGCTTATTTAAGATGATCTCGGTCCAGGAGCACGACGTAGAAGGGCTATTCTTTTTACTTTGCCTCTGCCTCCTCTTTTACCCCTCCATCTCTCCTTTTTAATTGTACATTTTCATTTTAAAGTATAATACTTATACTATATCTTCTTCTTCATCTTCTTCTTCTCTTGTTCTATAAGCAATCAGAAGATATTACAATAATGATTAATAAAAAATTTATTATCAGTACTTTATTTTTTGCACTGAGTACATCAGCTCTTCCTGGCCCATTACCATTAAAGTTTCCCTCCTTAGAAGATGAACTATTTAAAATTCCAGATGGAATCAATCCACTAAGAATCCCATTAAAATTTATAAATATGGTGGTAAAGAACTATCTCTAGTTTGTATATTTTTGTATTTAACACCTTTATTTAAGCCAACAATTAAAATGGCTGTAGGCACTCCAAGACAAGAATTCATGGCTATCTTTGATACCGCAACTCCAATAACATACATTATATCAGACAAGGTATATCCATTGCTTGAAGCAAAAAGAAAAAGGCACTCATATTGTTTTTACTTTTTTTTGATTTTTCTACATAAAGTGTAATTCTACAATTTGTGAAAACTTTTCAGACTCTCAAAAGTTTCATGCGGAACAGTCATCATCCAATTTCCAATTTCCATTCCAAATTGATTTGACGTATCTGGATGGTAGTTCCGCCCGGCTCAAGCCTGAATTAGTAACAAATTATAGCTTTTAAATCAGTGATATATATACTAATATGTATTTGTAGGACGCGGTTACTTTTGCTGATACTTTAACATTCCAACGTCATTTGGTAGCAGAAGCGTATGCTATTCAAAATGCACCAGCTGTAAGACCTCCCATAAGTAGGTTCTTTTGTATTACATTGGTGAGGGTCATTTTTCTTATACTTTTTGTAATATTTAGGTGCAAGACTTGGTTTGGGTAACTTTGGAAGTATCGATTGGATGAAAACTAAACTTATTCTTGACGCACCTAACCCGTTATCCGCTCTCAAATGTAAAGTATATTTTCGTATTTTATTCTATTATATTTTTCCCAATGCTAATGTAA
This sequence comes from Backusella sp. ASU-2019c, assembly GCA_024139495.1. Taxonomy (NCBI): domain Eukaryota; kingdom Fungi; phylum Mucoromycota; class Mucoromycetes; order Mucorales; family Backusellaceae; genus Backusella; species Backusella sp. ASU-2019c. The sequence goes on along the minus strand of VCJM01001829.1, from coordinate 22,323 downwards.
GGGGATGATAGTTCCAGCTCCAGGAATTCTACCAGGAAAACGTGCAAGTAAGAAAAAAAAACGAACCCTTTACAATTGAAAGATATTAATATATCAAAAAAGGTACTAGCGATCGCACATCAACTGGTCCAGCTGATGCATCCGGTTCGCCTTCTTTTAAAAAACGTGACCTTTTAGATTTTTCTTGGGTTCTCGGTGTCGACAACTCTCTTTATACCGGTCCAATTTATGATATTCCATTACTTAGCCTTTCAGGATTAGAGTCACCCTTTTGGAAGATATCAGTTACCAGTTTACAATTCCGAAATGCACCTTCGACAACTAATAGTGCTGCAAACGGGCAAAATTTTATAGGTCCTTCTAGTTCACTCAAAGGACAAGTTTTTTCAAGTAGCCCTGACTTACTTATGCCTCGTCGTCTTGCTGAGCAAATGAATAAAGTTCTTGATGCCACCTTTGACAGAAGCGTAGGTAGATGGGCTCTTGCTGACTGCTCCATCAGACAGACTGGTCCTAATATGATCTTCAAATTTGAAGGCGGTGTTACTGCAGAGATTTCTGCTCGACAATATATCTCTGAAGAAAATGGACATTGTTATTCATTGATCAATTCACCACCAGTAGACACACAGTACCTCTTGCTTGGAGGCCCCTTCTTCCAATCGTTTTATATTGTCTATGAATTTGGTGCTAGAAAAATAGGTCTTGCTCAAAGTATCGCCAACTTGGGAAAGGTTTATAAAAGCTAGAAAAACAAAATTACAGTAATGCATCGTAAAAGAACCAAGTAGTAGTATATATAAAATGTTTTAATAAATAAATCAAATACACTTTCATACATTAAACAAAGCGTATAACGTTCTTCAATGAAGCGATATTTTCTGACCCTTCCCCTTAAAAAATCAAATTGGATGTAAATAAATGAACGATTAATTTAATGCATTTTTAAAGGGAAAAAATGATCCAATGTTTTTGTCAGCCAATGAATGGAAAGCCTTTTCAGGGCAATATGATTCAAAAAAAAGAAAAAAAAAAAAGAGATTTCTATAGAGGTTTTTGAAGAATAACAATGCAGCCATGTTTCGACTAAACTATAGTATTTCGACATAATATACAACGGAAAAAAGTATTCATTGACTATACCTTCTATGATTGTAAGCGAAGTACATTCACACGCAAAGTAAAAATTGATCGTCCTGTAAAAGAAAAAAAGTTTACTCTTCATTAGATATAATTTTCAAGGAGCACTTACCAATAAGATTTTTTTTTCTCTCTTTCGATGAAAGGATCTTCCCCTGAAAAGTTAATTCAAATTATAAATCATTTTATTGTGGCCATTTTAAGAATACATAAACCCTATTTTTTTAGGGAGGGTTTTATTCTTTTATTCTATCAGTGGTACGTTTGCATGATCAGACTTAGTTGCTGTGCTCTTTTTAGGGCGCTTACAAAAGGGAGAGACTTTCTGGTCTACTTCTTTTGATTTTGATCTAACTTGAATGAGTCAATTTTGTTGAAAATATATTCATGGATCATAATGTCAAAAAGCAACCGTCTTTCAGTATTAATAAAACCCATAAACCGATCACATCGCAACATGTAGCTAACTGATATAATGCTGAGACAAGGTGTGTACATTATAAGTAAATGAATAAAACTAGTGTTCCGGATATAGGTTAACTATCAGATTAATATTTTTTAGCCTGATCGTTCTTCTTAGTGAATAGTGTAATCCTTACGACTAAGATCTAACTTTTGATGATAGTTTTACACTTCTTCATTTCAAACCGGATGCTAAACGGTAATAGAAAGGTAAGTTATAGCGTTTGTCAATTGCACATAATCAAAAGCCAGGACGTTATATAGACATCATCGTAGATCATTAATTGACCACTTTCATCCATAATCAACCGAGTATGATGCATTGCGTCTTGGTACAAAAATAGGTAACTATCCAAAACAAGATGTAATAATTAGAAAGAAGACTGACTTTTTTCGATAGTCTTGGACACATCCAACCTTCTCATCCAATTACTTGTCGTCATTAAAAACAGATCCAGAGATCGAAGTTACTAATTAGTTAATTTTATTTGGTTTCCAGTGAATGTTATTTATTCCTCTTGAAGGAAATTCAAGTACCAGTAATCAGCACGTGGTAAAGCAGGTCTTTTGTTTTACTTTTAATAGTATATCATTGCGTTTTCTGGCTTTCCATACATAATTACCTTTCAAATTACAGAAAGACCACCAGTAGACCCTGGTCATAAACAAGATATATTCAAGGTAACAAAATACCTAATATTTTTTTTGATGACAGTAATTATTTCAACTTAAAAAATTTCCTTTGCCCATTTAAATATATCATTTTGCGAAAACATCATATATCTAATTCCAAAGTATGACAGAGGTTTATTGTTTCCAAAAATAGCCTTTTTAAATGGACGATTTCATTTTATCGCACTAAATTTTAAAGCTCTTTCCCTTTTCTGATGTGACTAAACCATACAAGAAACAGCTTTGGCTGTCAAAGCAAAGCTTTTATGCGAGCTTGCCATTCATAGATTTTTTTTTTTGCTTTTGTTGACTTTGATTAATACAATAAAAAAAATTCTACTTTTTCTGTGAGACAGATTTGCCATGACCTGAACTGCCTTTTAAGTTTTTCTTTTTTTTACAATTGAGTGGTTGGTATTTTTGGGAAAAAGGAGTTGCAAAATTCAATTACCTGTTCTGTTTTAGTACAAGACGTAAAATATTGTTACACATAAAAACTGTGCTCGAGCATTGGTTTTTTTTCAGAAAGAACAACAAACAACAACAGCCATTAGAAAGTGGGATCATCGGGATTATGATTTGGTTATGTACTTAATTAATATTTTTTTTTCTATTCTTCTTCTTTCTTTCTTTCTTTCACTTTATTTACCTATTTATTACTTTATTTTATAATAATGAAAGCCAACCTAATAAAATTAATTATTGCTACGTACCTTGTATTGCAATGTACAAATGCTGTATATGCTCAAAATGGAGGTAACACTAGTGGCAGTATGAGTGCTGCAGGTGTCAATGATGATACAGCTGCCGGTTCTCCTACACAAGATGTTGCAAATCCTACAACTACTGGAGTCGTAGTTGATCCTACTACAACCACTCCCCAAGTCGTTGCTACGACTACCGCAGAGCCTACCCAAGCTCCTGGTGCAACAACAACAGCACAGAACCCTGCCAATACCACACCTGACCCCACAACTCCTTCAACAACCCAGGCACCCGATCCAGTTTCCTCTTCCCAGGGATCTGATACTGCTGCATCTTCATCTGGAAGAAGAGAAAATAATAGACAATCAAACACAGCATCTTCAGGCGCTTCAAGCTTACCTTCAAGTGGTATTTCTTCTAGTTCAGGAGCTGTTATTCCTACAGAGTCAGCAAGCCCTGATAGCAAGAAAGAGGATAATTCAAGTAGCAAAACTGGTACAATTGCAGGTGCTGTCGTAGGCGGTGTTGGTAAGTTTGATATACATATATGGTATTTTATTTTATAATAATAGTAACTAATTTATTAATTGAATTGAAATCTTAATTCTTTCATTTTTTTAAAAAAAAAATAGTTGGCTTGGCTTTTCTTGCTGGTATTATTACGTGGTTGAACCGTCGTGGTGGATGTACTAGTCGAACACATCGCCGTGACGTTGAGCAAAACGATGACTTTATGACTGAAAATAATAATCAAACCACCGCTGGCGGAGGAATGGTTGCTTCAGGAGCAGCAGCGATGCAGTCATCAGATAATCTACCTCCGCCCTCCCCTTTTCAACACGCACGTAGATTTGTACCCCCTACAACGAACCCGACTGGTTACATGAATTTGACGGATGAAGAGTACGCGTACCACAATAACGGCTCAAATTATCAAAATTACCAGGATTATCAATACCAGGGTGACTACTCTCCACAACAGACCGAATACTCTTCACAACAGGCCTATGGTCATCAAGATTATTATCAGCAACATGAATATCAGGATCCCAATTATCAGCAAGGCTACTATAATACAAATTCTAATGTTACAACTCCCACGCTTGTATCCTCCGTTATTCCAGGCTCTGACGGTTATCATACACAAATGAAGCCAGATCAAGTTGAGCAAAAACCAAATGCCTTATAGATCATCCATACACACACACACGCACTGCTTTTTTTTTATTTCTTTTTTATTGTATTCATTACTCTTTTAATCAATTTTTATATATATAATAAACTTCACATTCTCATATAGAACAAACAATTAAGCTTATTGAACATGACAAATATAGAAATTTATAAAAATGTAATATCCTTTAAGGTTAAAGTTAAAGGTACATGATCGCTTGCACCCCAAGCTTCATGTCGGATTTCACTTGACACCATTTTATCCATTAAATCAGGAGTAATATTGAAATAGTCCAATCTCCAACCCATCAACTTTTCACGAGCATTGAATCGATAGCTGTAATATGTATAATGGCCCTTTTGTTCGGGATTAAAGTGTCTCCATGTATCAATAAGCCCAGGTAAGTCGCTTCCGTCAGTTGATTTGGCTAACACTTTTGAAAAATCTGTTCTTTCCTCAATGGTAAAGCCCGCAGATCTTTTATATATGTTAGATAAGAGGTAAACTAACGTGAAGTAGTGTGTAGATATATATAGCCATTACCTTTCATTTGTTTCTGGTTTAGCAAGATCGTTGGCTGTATGGGCTACATTCAAATCACTACATAAAAAACACATATACACCTTTAGTAATCACTCTTTTCGCATCTTTGTCACTTTAACTCACCCTGTCCAAATAACAGATTTTCCTTCCTTTTGGAGTGATCTAATATATCTTTCCATGTGCTCGTTAAATACCTGTCTCTGAGGCAAACGAACCAATTTATCACCCGCATTTGGAACATAGCACGCAATTAGTACAAAGTTATCATCAAAATGCAACGTGATCACTCTACCACGCGTAGTTTCCTCGAAGTTTGGAATACCACGCACGACAGAACTAGGCTTATGCTTTGAAAAGACGGCGACTCCAGCTATATATTTATGTCATCAGTATATGTCAATATGTCTCTTTTTCCCCCCTCACCATATCCTTTCTTTTCATCAAATCCCCAATAGCGATATTTATAAACTTTATCATTGACTGCGGTAGAAAGTGGTTCGTTCAGTTTTGTCTCCTGAAGACATAAAATATCTGCATCCTCAACATCCACGTATCTGTTGAAGCCTTTGTTGATACACGCCTTTAAACTGGCAACATTGTAGGAAGCAATGGTGATTGAGCCTTCTGGTTTGGTTGGAATAGTGAATGTATCTGGGAATGTCTTGTTTTTAGGAAGTGAAGGGTCAAATGGCTCCCAGACTTTCTTCTTTGGTGTCGCCTTTGCCTTCTTTATTGTTTTCTCTGGTACGTCTCCAGTGTCTTTTCTCTTATTGCCAGCAACCATAGTTGATAAAAAAAAACTTTTTGCGTGAAAGCGAGTCACCAGAAAAAAGGAACTTTTGATTGAAGAACGAAGCATTTATTTAAGATGTGAAAAAAAAAGTGACAGCGCGCACCAAGACATTATAAACACCGATTGTTTGTTATCATTAAAGATTTATTTGGTTTGTTTATTTATACAAGATTATATAATATATACGGTTGCTTTATGTCTAAGAAGAAAAGTAAAAAAAAAGGGTACTAAAAGGGAAGAATATTCTTCAAATTACAAAAAACGGGGACTTATTCTAAGCCATCTGATGAGCTGAACCCGAAAATCTACTTGCTACAGTACGAATAGTAGGATACATACGAAGACCTTCAATATCAGGACTAAAGAGAATAGGTTTGAACTTCTGCAAAAGTTTGATACGAAGGCAAGCATATCCAATGATTAAGAAACCAAAACCAATAGGAATCAACCACCAAAGAGGCAAGAGGTGATATTCGGTTCCAAAGGGGATATTAAATGGAGGACAGTACACAATCAAAGTTGCCAAGCCCACACCGCCAAGGATGCCCAAAAAGTTTACCTTATTAGAGAACATGTATCTTCCGATAGGCATACTGAAACGTGTTTTACATGCAAACATATTGAAAATCTGCATTACCATTACACTCCAGTAAACAATAGATTGTACCTGTCCCAATGCCATCTTTTGCGCAGCTGCATCCAAAACTTTTCCTGTAGCTGTGGTGTAGTCAATAGCATAATTAGGTCCATTTGAGAAATAATAGGTAGGTGAACTAGCTCCACGTTGCATGATGACAGCATCATAAGGTGTAACACCATGATACCAAAAGACAACAAAATATGAAACCATACAGCCAATAGTCTCAAGAATACCAACTTCAAGATAAGACCATGAGAGCAATGGAAGGTCGACAAGAATTTCATCCTGAGTATTTTCCATAAGTTCCTCCCAGTATGCAACAGTAGTGAATTCGTGCAACTTGATAAAGACTTTTCTAAAGAATCCAGGCTTGATTTCTTCACCTTCAGAATCGTATTTTGCGTAACGTTCCTTGCGGATCAAACTGCGACGATGTTTGTCAATGGATTCGGGATTGACAGGTTTACGCGGTTGCATCTTCATTAAACCCTCTCTTGTTTCAGGTTTATCCCAAGCAAATGTAAGAGCTGCAAGTAACTCAAAGCCAAGATCAATTACTAAAATTAGAATAGCAGCCATTGGGAGTGCTATACATAAAAAAAAAAGTTGAGTCAAATTGTACATGTGATCATGACGTATAAAAACTTACGAATAGGGACAATAATGTAAAGCAAGTTTGGAATAACTTCAGGCATGGAATGAGTAATAGTATACATGATGGATTTCTTTAGATTGATAAAAATAAGACGGCCTTCCTCAATACCGTGAATAATTGAAGCAAAGTTATCATCAAGTAAAATCATAGCAGCAGCATCCTTGGAGACGTCAGAACCAGAAATATTCATAGCAATACCCAGATCGGCTTTTTTCAATGCAGGAGCATCATTGACACCATCACCTGTAACGCCGACAATGTGACGCATACTCTGTGCGCGTTTTACGATTTCAAGCTTATGTTTAGGAGAAGTACGAGCAAAAATGATTTCTTCCTTTGAAAAGATAAAATCCCATGCATCATCAGTGAGGTCATCAATAGTATCGCCATGGATGACAATACTGCTAAATTCATTTTCAGCAACCTGTTCTTCGGGAATGTTCATACGTTTAGCTGCGACCTCTCGTGTTTCACCAATTATCAAATTAATTTTACGACCAATCGCTTCAGCCGTGAGTGGGTGGTCGCCTGTAAAAAAAACTAATTAGCCACCTTGTCTACTTAAACTATCATTAAAAAAAAATACCTGTGACCATCATGACCTTGATACCAGCAGCACGGCATTTTCCAATAGCTTCACGGACACCATGTTTGGGAGGATCTTCCAATGATACCAGACCAACAAACGTCATACCAGACATTGGGTAGTTCTTTTCAGATTTATCAAACTTGAAATCTTCCGGATACTCATCTTGATTTAAAAGGACCTGAGCAAAAGCAAGAACTCTGTGACCTTGACCAGCCATAAACGAGTATGTTTCTTGGAATTGAGCATTATGAGATTCAGTTAAAGGAACAGCCTTTCCATCTTCACTCAAGATATGATCACATAATTTGAGAACACGTTCAGGGGCACCCTTTACATACAATGTCAGTTGACCATGATCATGTTGTTTTTTATGAATTGTCATTGCCCACTTATTGTCTGAATTGAAGGGGATCTCAAACACTTTAGGGAAACGATCGGGAATAGCATCAAATTCAGCTCCAAAATTTTCACCAGCAAATCGAACAAGACCAGTTTCAGTGGCATCACCCAAGATCTGGCGTTGGTTAACAGGTACATCTATACGATCAAACTTGGCACGAGAGTTTAATGTAGAAATATGCATGATCTCATCGACACCAGGAAGTTGGGGAATAGGTTTTTCAAGGCTATGTTTTTCCATGGCATTGTGAAGAGACAGACAGGACCAGAGATAAGTGACAGTCATTTGGTTACGAGTCAATGTACCTGTCTTATCAGTGGCAAGTAAAGTAATAGCACCCAATGTTTCAACACCCTGCAAGTCCTTAACAAGTACATTTCTTGCAGCCATGCGCTTAGCTGCAATGGTCAGCAAAATGGTAACAGTGGCAGGTAGACCTTCAGGAACCCAGGCAACAAAGACAGAGATAGCAAAGTTCAATGTAAGCGAAACATTGTTGTGATTTACAGGAAACCCAATACCAAAAAAGACACCGGCGGTCACGAGGGCAATCGAGGCAATTATCTTTACAAAGTTTGCAATCTAATGGAGGAAATTAATGAGCCATCCGACCTGAAATTTACTAATATGGAAAAAAGAGAGCAAATATTTATATATATGTATATGTTACCTCGTGCGATAAAGGCGAATCTTCTTTATCCTCACCAGCAGTAAGACCAGCAATTTGACCAAGAACGGTACCATCACCTGTTCGAATAACAATACCATAGCCTTCACCAGCAACTGCAAGTGTTCCGTTAAAAACAATATTTTCAGCTTCAAATGGACTCTTTTGAGTATTCTGTCCACCACGCTCTTGAGGATCTGATTCACCTGTTAATGAAGAGTTATCTACTTTGAGTTCAGTGGCGGCATAGATATAAAGATCGGCAGGTACTTTATCACCCATACGGACAAAGACAACGTCACCTACGACCAACTGAGAGGCATCAATTTGCTGGATTTTTTCATTGCGGACAACCATACATTTGGAGGGGATCATGTTTAAAAAGGATTCCAGCATAGCTTGTGATTTTTGTTCTTGATAGAATTCAATAAATGCATTAAGCAAAGCAACACCAATGAGAATGGCTCCGAGGTAAGTCTAATAAAGGTACATTAGTTTTTTCAGTTTACAAATTATAAAAATTTAAACTTACATTAGCAAAATTATTTTTATAGTCAATAGCCAACAAAATGTAATCGAGAATACCAGCCAATATAAGCAAAAGATTAAATAGTTTTACTAGACAGTCAAAATATTTGAGAATAGGGTGTCTCTTCTTTGGTGGTGTTAAAACATTGAGGCCGTGTTCTTGTAAAGTAACAGCAGCTTGTTCAACGGTCAAGCCATAAGAATCACTTGGTTTCTTTAAATTGATTTGGGTACTGTATTTGTCTGCGCACTCTTCTGGAGTAAGAAAATGCTCAGTCTATATTATGGTTTGTTAGAAAATTTAAATATAAATTATAACGATATATAAATGAAATCAAAAAAGAAGAAACTCACTATATCAATGTTTTTCTTTTCCTCCTTCTTTTTTGGTTTTTTGGGGGCACTAATGGAGGGACGACGAGAGCTAGTATCAACCGTTTGTATGGTTTTGGTACGTTCCGGCCTGTGAACCTTTGCAAAGGTAATTTTTGTGTCCTCCACTGGCACAATGTCAGGTTTTTCTTCCTCGCGACTCATCTGTAGAAAAGTAGATAGAAAGGAGGCTTTTTTTTATGATCCGAGAAGAAGTGGAGTTTTTTTTTATATTTATATTGAAATCGATTGAGACTTTTTTGCCATTCCTTGACCCGTCTCTGAGAGTAGGTGTGCTCAGACTGACAGCGAAGTAACAATATCTTTGTACTCAATTCTCACCTAAATCTATTTTCCAAATATGGAAAATAAAAAGTTTATTCGACCAAAAACTAAAAAATAACTGATCCGGAGGACAAATCTATTTGTTCCCACGTGCCTAAAGATCACTGTATGATGTAAGTCGTACCTGTATTTACGATCAAAACATTAAAGAATAAAATATTAGAGTAAAAAAAAAATTATTATTATACCATATAATTTACCTTCACGGCCTGGATTAATTTGATCTCGACGAAATAAAGAAAAAGATTTTTTTTAATAAAACTCATTTCGTGATACACAACTTGCGTTGTATATAAAAAGTAAAAATAACGCCAATGGCCTTTAAGCCTCACCTATCGCCTACTTTTTTATCGGCATGTGGTGGAAGATCGCCATTTTTATTTCAATATAACCTCAGCTATGTTACACCTATGACAAAGATGAGCTATTTATTTCAATTTCTTTTATCAGAAAGTGGATCCCATCACCCTGCTA
>VCJM01001827.1:31300-42996 GCA_024139495.1 Backusella sp. ASU-2019c | reverse complement strand
TTTTTCTTTTTTTTTTTTTTATAAAGCATTCTCAAAACATCACTCTAGTCGAGTCGGTTAATGAAAAATAAAAGGATAATTTGTATATCAGCCTCATCTACCTTCTTAAACTTCTGTAATTAGTGTGGATACTATTATTAAGAGAGAAAATTACAAAAGACATTTTTCTATATTTCAAGGTAGACAAATCCATTTTAGTATTAAAAAGATAGGTATGGTATTAAACATCATATAAGGAATTAAAGTATCTCAAAATAGATATCAAATAATGAAAAGGTTGGTGCTTGCCATTCTTCTTGTTTTACTGTGTTGTATACGATTGGATGGGAAATTTAGTGCAAGGAATCAAAAAAAAATTACACTACAGACATTTATTTGTCATACAGCAGAACGAAATTTAAAGGGCATGCCACTAGATGGCTGTTTTGGTATGGTTTATGCTAAACTGTTTTAAATTCGGGACTAATCTGTGATACCAAAGATGATCTTTCTCTTGATTCTCTTTCAGAAATGATATCATTTTTCTTTTCTTTCTACAAAATGGTTCTGGAAATAATTTTTTTGCGCAGCCATTTTAGCTTTTTTGGGGGGGTAAGCTATCATCCGATCGCTTCTAGGTAGTAAACAGAATATAAAATTCCGTGGATATGTAGTAAAAATAGATGACTCAAGTAACCATCACCAATATATGTGTGAACTAAAAAGTGAAATAGATAGGAAAGGGGGTAAAAATTAGAAATAGATCATATCGTGCCATCTAATCTCATCTACATTGCTTTAAGTATTTATTGACTTATATATACTTGGTAAGCATAAAACTAAAAATATAAAGTGATCTGCAAAAAAAAAAATGAGATTAGGTAGTTTAAGTTATCAATCAGATCTTTATGGTATACATCTACCATTTATCCGTTTGTAGAATGATGTTGGAGGAAGAAAAAAAAGGCACATAAATAAAACAAATTCTAACCGAACAACTATTATAGTCAACTCCTAGGACACCTAGAATATAAAACGGCCTTTTGACTATTATAAATATTCACCCTCTACGTTTCCATATATATACATACATACAGATTTTCAATTCTCAAAACTCCTACCAAGTCATTGAATAAAATTATTGGGCATGCCTGTGTCATATGGTGTGTACAGAGCTTAAATGGAGCCACTTTTCAAACATACATCTCAACTATGAAGCCGTTTAACCATGCTTTAAAAGATACTTAACTTCAATAATTATTTTGCCAACATGAATGTTTTTTTTCTTTCTTTATTATTTGAAAGTAAGGATTGGTTTGTTTTCAAATCAATCATTTGAAGTAAACGTTACAGAAGTTTTTTTAAAGTGGAAAAGATCCCCCCCCTTCTTGTCACACACCACTCTCCGACACATTCACATTCTCTTCCTTTCCGAAAGTTTTATTTTTATCTTTTAGGATAGCCCTTGACTAAAATAAAACGAAACGAAGCAATATGTGATGATGGCATAACATTCAAACTGAGACATGCATTTATTGATTTAATCTTTTGGTTCGCATCTATTGCAAAACTAGGTTTTAAAAAGTTAGACCCGTAGATCATCTTTTTAATTATAAAAAAAAAAGAGTAGGGGTAGAGTTGATGTTAAATTAAACCCGATATCATAAAATATGAATAAATAATTATGATGCACGCAGCCTATAATATTAGTAGCTAATTTTAATTTTAATATTTGAACAGCACTCTGCTCATCCAATTCATAAGAGAATCCATCATTTTTCATCGTGTTTGTGCTTGTTTTGACCAGCATGATGCACCCGAAAAAAAAAACATACATTTTGTTCCTAAATAGCCCTCATTCGGCCTCAAAAGATGAATATGAGCTCGAATAAATATGGCTGAGGCTTATAAAAGGTCTGTGAGCCTAGCGTAAAGGGCGTAACATAGTGATAACATTCAAAGAAGGTTTTCGTCAGGACCTTATGAGGCCTCTCTAGCCTCAGTTAAATTTCTGGTGCCATTGCAATAACTAGTTGACTCCATTTTCAAAATCGCGCTTGGTTTTCATAAACATGTTTTGTATATATCTGGACAATTGGATATTTTTCTATATATAGCCTTCCTTTATGCTCCCAAGTTACCATTGGTCTTGTAAAAACTTGGTATGTAATAACATCTATACTTTTTCACAAAAAAATCGAAGTTATAGGTTGCATGCACCATAGTTAAAGTTCGATTTACTTATATCGTCAAACTCTAAAAATTAATAGTGCATTACTTTTATCGTTTAATAGATACCTTGTTGTAGTATTATCAAAAATAGTTCACAGCATTTGGTTTTCTAGTATTAGCATTGTCAATTGGTTTAAGAGGATTTACTATTGCGCTATTTTCTATTTTAAACATGTTTATATATTGCTCTTCTGTTTCATGTTGGATAATAAAACGAATAAATCTTTGAAGGTTTGTATGTTAATTTAAAATACCTCCACCTTATACTTGAGAATTATGATCATAATCAGGAAGTTGTTAAATCCATATATGATATATTCGTTTGGCTTTTTAATAATAACAAAGTTCCATAACTAAGTAGTATTCTTTAAGCCTTGCGTTTTTGCATTTTTGTGTGTACTTGTGTAAGTGTGAAGTAATAGAATTGAGAGAATAAAGGTCTTGTAGAAACAAGCGGATATACCGTTCAAGATGGAGTTTTATCCAGAAATTCAAAAATAAAAAGAAGGTGTCGATTTTAGGATAGAAAATACAAGAGACTATTATATAAAAATACTATGTATCTGATAAACAGGGTGACTGATGTCTGAAGGAATCTATTTGGTAGGTGTAATAGAAGTTTATATATTGTTATGAAAATTGGTTTATATTTAACATGGTAAGGTATGGGAAGGGTCTTTGCTTATGGGGACAGTATATTTCATCAAGGTAAACTGTGTTATACCTGTGGGTCACTCTCCAAATGATTTTCTTTTAATATACAACTTGAATGGTTTTGTTGTAGCCAAAGAGTGTTCTTGGTGTTGTTGCATGAGAATATTCAAAAGATTGGCAAGTTTACTGAAATGGCTATCGATGTTTCCTGTTCCCAATACGTTTTTTAAATAGTGAAGAGGGTATCCAAATTTCTGACCGTGGCCGGACACTCCATCGGACTTGTGAGATGACAAGAAGGAGTAAATTCAAAGTGGGTAAATACATATTCCGATTGATTCCCGCCTTCAAACATGGGGTAATTATTTAAGCTTTTTTATATATAAAAAAAAGTTTTGGTACCTATTTTTTTTATGTAATTATGATAACCTTAAATTTAACAAAGATGATGCCTGTTACAAGATCTGTCAGACAAACAAACCGGTTTTACTCGACTCTAAAACTTTCTTTTGATAAATATGAAAATAACACAAACAGTAAAAACCGTCCTTTAATTATATGCCATGGTTTATTCGGCTCAAAACAAAATTGGAGAGGTCTCGGAAAGGCTTTTAGTATCCAAGGATCTCGAGATGTCTATACCATTGTAAAGATCCTTTTTTTTTTTACAAGAAAAAGTAAAATGTAGACTCAATGTAATAAATAGGATGCTCGCAATCATGGAGACAGTCCTCACAATGAAACTCACGATTATGACAGCATGGCAAATGACCTGATTAGCTTTATAAATGAACATAATCTCGATAAACCTATCCTCATGGGTCATTCAATGTAAGTGCTTGGCTTTTATAGCAAGAATGTCACATTAAAAAAAATTCACTTTGTTTTATTTTTTTAAAAAAAAGGGGTGGTAAAGTGATTATGACCACTGCATTAAAACAGCCACAACTCGCCTCGAAACTGGTGGTGATCGACATGCCGCCGGCCAAAGTCAAGCTCACACGTGAATATGCCGACTGGGTCAATGCCATGAGCGACATCAATGATCGGAAACTCACCACCCAAAAGGAGGCGTATGCGCTTTTGGAGGAGGTAGAAAAGGATCTGGTGGTCCGTCAGTTTCTCTTGACAAACCTCAAAAAGCGAAAGCAAGATGGTTACTACCAGTTTAGGATTCCGTATGATATTCTTGGGCGCTCACTGCATCACATGGGAGACTTTAGAAATGAACCAAACGATGTGTATGACGGCTCCACTTTGTTCATTACAGGAGGTCTTAGTCCGTTTAGGATAGACTTTTTACGCAATCCTGATATTATCAAGCAGAGGTTCCCTAACTCTGTTATTGAAAATATTGATGGCGCAGGACATTGGGGTAAAGTGCTTTTATTTATACTATATTTGTGTTTCGTCTTGCCCAAACTTATGTACTATTTATTTTCTTTATTAGTGCAAACCGAAAAACCTGAGGAATTCTTCAATCTGGCAATCAATTTTATTAATAATATGAATACTAACAATAAACACTAGCTAATTTGGTTGACTTGGAATATGAGACATCATTTGAGGGATCATGGGTACAGTGGGTATGGTTTGGTTTAAAGCGTTACGAATGGCTTGTTGATCCATTGGACACTCCTTATGAGCCAATAGTAGCATCTTTAGGTTCACTAATTCCTCTCTTAAAGCGTTTGTTTCGATATGATAATGCTCATTATCTGCTGCAAGATATTCAACCCTCGTTTGCAAATTCTGCAGCCACTGTTTTTTTCTCTGACGACATTTTAACGCGGCTAATTTTATATTTTAGAAAATCATGCCTCCCCCCAGAAATGGCAGTGAACTCTCTTACCTATTCTATTTCGTTCTAAAAAGTTCTTTCGCTTTTCTTGGTCTTCTTGGTCATATGTTGTTTTTCTATTCCGTCTTATGTTTGAAGCCTTTTGATTGTCATGATAAGAACCTTTTATAAAAGTAACCGGTTTTGAAGATGCTACATATTAATACATGGAGAAACCTTCGTAAGCAACACTTTTCTCGATTACTATATATATATTTTGTCTATTACTACCATTCAAAGCGGATGGTACAGAGTTTAAATATTGCATCGTGGAGAGTTGGGGACCTTTCCTTTCACTTTGCGAGGTTTCAAAGCTTTGTTCAAATGGATTTAGCTCTTCCTCTAACTTTGTGGTGTTAAGTAAAGTACTCTTAGAAACAATATTAAGTTCTTCAGTAGACCCGCTACTAATGCTACTGGTCTTTTCAATTGATAGCTCTAAATATATATAGTTAAATATTCGGCACTTTTTCTTGCTGATTTTCGGTCGATAGTATATAACAGCAATAATAATAATATATACCGGGAACATCATTAACGTCGGGTTTAGTATAGGAGTTGGTATTTTGGCATAGAGACATATTGGTGTTATTAGGGTATTTTACGATAGTCGTAAAGTTGCTTTTCATAATAGTATTTAAAGAAATCATAATATATATATATATAGATGTATGTAATAGAATGTAACAATAAAGAAGGAAAGTAAAGAGAGACACAAAAATAATTGAATTAAAGTTGAAAAGCGATAGACTTTTATCATGTTTAATATTCCACGTGATAGCAAACGGTAAATGTAAAAGAAATTATACAAATATTCAAAATGAATCTATAAAATCCAACTTGTAACCCATTTTTCTTTCACTTTATTCTCTTGTGTTCTTTTGTGTTCTTTTGTTTTCCATGATGTTAAGGCTACAAGTGCTTTTATTATTATTACTGTTGTTGTTGTTGTAAATGAAAATTTGAGCGTTTTCTAAAAGTTAAAAAGAATACAAATTGCATAGACTTAT
The DNA here is from genome assembly GCA_024139495.1 of Backusella sp. ASU-2019c. Lineage (NCBI taxonomy): Eukaryota > Fungi > Mucoromycota > Mucoromycetes > Mucorales > Backusellaceae > Backusella > Backusella sp. ASU-2019c. The sequence goes on along the minus strand of VCJM01001827.1, from coordinate 37,281 downwards.
TGTAAAAACACTTCAAGATATCGGGCATATATAATACCATTCCATCTGTATTCACAAATAGTATGGAGAAATGAACTCTTATTAATATACATAAGATATTCTGTTAACTAAATATGGAAACGGTGATAGGAGAAACTGTTATGAATGTAAGGGTGATTTATACCATTATGATATCAATACGGTCAGATAGGAGCTTATTCAAAAGTAATTTAAAGTGATGGATGACCAAAATAAATATATATTCGTATACTAATAACAATAAATGTAGAGCTCTATTTCATCATAATTGTAAATAAATAAATGAATTAAAAAGAGAAGGTCAATACCTGCTTACTTGCATAAAGAAGTCGTAGTTGTTGCCGTTGTTGCTATTGTAGTTTGAAGTAGCATATTATATTTTCCATAACAGCAATACTAATCGTAAAAAAATCCGGTTGTACTTGTAGCATGAATGATTAAATGCATACAAGTGAGTTTTGACAGGGAGAAATGTACTTGATTTATTATGTCATATTTATTTCATTTCATTCAATAAAGATATACTCTATTGGGAAGACAAGGTGATATCATTATACAAGTATTTTGCTTTTGAAAGTATTAACCTGGTTGCATATAGAAAAGTTCTCGATCGTTTGATTTAGATCTTGGCATATTTTTGTGTGCGTTTTAAATAATAAAATAATGCTCTATCGATCTCATAACACTTTCCTCTTTTTCGTTTGCATGAATCAACTTGTTATTATTTATTTTCTCATATTTTTTCACAGACGCGTCTGATTCTATCATTTTATTGGTTAAAATTCAGAGTGACTTGGTTTCTATTCAAAAAATAGGCACTCAACAGTGTCTCTCTCTTTCTTTTCTCCCCCCTTTCTTTGATATACTTGCAACAATGAGCGGAAATAGTGATAATAACAGTCTTCAAGTTCCAAATCAGACAAAACCACAGCAAGAAAAGAAGCCTCTAAATACAGACATGCCTCCGCCTATGCTGGAGGTGCCTAAGCTTGAAATGGATACAAATAAACGGGAGAAATCAATGGGTGAATTCTTGGCCATGATGGATAATTATGCTCCCATTGTAAATACTCATATTCTTCACATGTATATTTTCATTAAATTGAACCTATTTTATTTCAGATTCCTGATGCTGTTATTGATTACTATTTAAATAAGACTGGATTCAACTGTGAAGATGTCCGCATGTAAGCTTTTTTATTATATTGTTTTCTTCATGTTCTCAAACTCGATGTTTTTTTGTTTTGTTTTTTAGTAAACGACTTTTAGCACTTGCAACACAAAAATTCGCAGCTGATATTGCCACTGATGCATTTCAATATTGTAAAGTAAGACAGTCTGGAAACCGTAAGATTGGAAAGGTAAAGGGAAAAATGGAAGCTGTTTTTATGAAAGTAATTGAAATAAATGAATGTAATAAAATAGGAGCGTAAAACAGTGTTAACAATGGAAGATTTGACTGCTGCTTTAGCGGAATATGGAGTCAATGTAAAGAAACCTGAATATTATTCGTAAATTTGTATATATATATATATTATTATTATTTTTTTTAAAAAAAAAACCAAAAAGGACAACCTTTTCACCTTGCGTTATTTACGGTGATCTGAAATAATAATAATAATAATAATAATAATAATGATTCATTTTGAGCTTGTTAATGGCTATTGTTGTTGCTGGTATTATAGAACCAGTTGTTTCTATTGGGAGCACTTGCTTAAATTCTTGTGGCCTTTCGCCGCCACACTAAATTGCCCAAACAACGTCTTTCATATTTTTGGATACCATAATATCACTATTCTATATCACAGATTTTGAATCCAAGCACAACATGCAACTTTTTACCATTTGAATCTCTGATAGGTATCAAGTTTTGCATTTTACATAATTGGGAGTAGGCAAAGCTCTCCGAGAGATACCCAATGTTTGAGCTGACGACCTAACTTTTTCAACGACACTGTGATGGTAGCCCTTGAAATGCACCGAGTCATTCTCAGCAACATCAGAGCCAAATACAACCATTGGTATCTTGCCTTTACCGCCAGCTCTTGTATGGCGAGCATTGCTCTAGACTCAGTTAACTCAAAGAATCTAGTATACTTAAACTGGTAGAACTTGCAAAGTAAAGGCTGGGAGTTTGATCGCTAGATCCATTATATCTGTAGCTTTATGCTCATTCATGTAATCACGAGCCCGTTAACTGTGCTACCCTACTTTTAGTAACAACTTGGATCCATCTTTTTGAATCCAAAACACTTGTTTTGAATGAGCCTTCTCCTTCCTGTTGTTCACGCTATACTTCCTCCACTTTCGATGTATAGTTTTTTTAATTCAGCTTTGCAAAGTTGGGCGTGCCAAAACACTGTTTACTATTGTTATTTATTAAATAATGGCTATACTTTAAAAAAACTTTATTGGATTTCTATATTTACACGCATATTTTTTAATTTTTTTTTATATAAAGTCTAAATGATGTTATTTGCTGTTGATTATTACTCTTCCATCTCAGTATCCTCCTTCTATTTTTAAAATAAATTGAACTTAGTAAACATAATCATAGCAGTAGCTTCCAAACAAACAAAAAACACTTACAACTTCACGATGCTCACCAAAGGTAACATCGGATGATACGGCAAACTTTGATTTTCTAATTTCTTTGACAGAACCAGTACTCAAAACAGCAGCAGCAGTTGTGTTATCGGGTATCTGATATTGCGAATGAACAAAGGGAAGGTTTATGGGAAGACTGTTACGCACAGGACCTTCTGCAGTGACCATGACAGTTCCCTTGAATTGGGCACACAAGTCAGAAGAGACCTTGGTGCGCATCACTGGATGGGCAGTCACAAGCTCATGGTGCAATAAAGATGTGAGGCCCAAACGGGAGGTGTTTGAAGAAAGAGCGCGCATAGCAAATGGGAAAACGGTATGGTTTGCATTGACTTCAGCATAAGCTAAACGAGCAGATTTCATCTTGAGTTGGTAAGATTTGTTGACATCACGTTGATAGACAAAGGGCTTATACTCGGTGTTCTTGACTTGTCCATTGCCGGTGCTCAATACAATGTTGATTTGGTAGACCTGGTTGGCTTCTACTTCAAAGTCGTACTTTTCAAGGTCTTGCAAAATCAATTCATCGAGGAATCGGTTCTCGATATCTTTGCCAGCACGCAAAACGAAACGTTTCATGGGTGAAGAAAAGGTGCCTTCGACGGGTTGGCAGCGGAAATAGTGGGCGATTTCGGTGATGGCCTTTGTGATTTCGGATGCCTAATATATACACAAGAAAAGAGACATTTCCTTTTTAAAAAGTGCCCCCTTTTTGATGACCTATACTCCCATTTACCTTAATACCAGGACGAAGCATACGAGTGGCTACTTCATAAGCGAAATAAGTAGCACAAACTACATCAGCAGCTTTGCCAGTGATAGGATTCTGGGTGTTTTCATTAACCACAGTGGTAGTAGCAGATGTACCGATATATCCATCAACATGAGCACCCAATTCACTATCATAGTCGTATACAGTATTACTAACTCTCTCCTTTTCACGATATAATACAAAAAAAAGGTTCCTTACATTTTGACAACGTCTCCAGGTTTCAAGTTGTAGTCATTTTCGGCAAGTGGGGAGAAATATTGAACAATACTGTTGACAGAAACACAAGTGGGCATAGCGATACCACGCTCGCTGGATTTGTGCATGTTTTTGGTCTAATAAAACAAACAACGTTATTTAAACACTGATCAGAGAATCTTACACCATGTCCTGTATATACTTACGCTGAATTCAATAAGATCATCACCAAATTGACAAAGATCATTAACAGAAATACCGACAGCAACCTTATCAACGACCATAGGAAGAACAGCTATATATTTATCAAAGTTGAGTTTAGTATTTTGTTGTTGTTGCTGTTACTGCTGCTGTTTATATCTTTTTACCGTTGACAATATCAGCTGCAAGTTGGTACTTTTCAACAACTTCGGGATTGGACAAGCTGTTATCAGCCTCAAACTTGGAGACTGGGTAACTCAAAGAAACATCCATGCTAGTCATTGTTGTTGAATAATATGAGAATAGGAAGTGAAAAAAGAATAAAAAAAATAGCTAAAAACAAGTCTTTTTTTTTTTTTTTACTTTCCAAAAGGATAAGCCACCCTTTCATTTTCAGGTTTACAAAAAAAAATTTATTATGCAAAAAAAAAACCAAAAAAACCATCTACTGTTGCACAAAATCACATCTATACTTTGAATTACCAGCTCTACAGCTACAAATGACATTATCTTTACATTCAGCATTGCATTTTTCACTTTTTGCAGTGCTTGACTTTGTTCGATATTTATAAAAAGTGTCAAAAGTGGTTTGGTTGCTCTCCATATCTTCGGTGACACTGTGCCACCAGGACGGGGTGAGTGGTGAGTTGGAGGACTCTAGGTTGGCATGTGCCGATTGATATGTCTGTCTGGCAGAGTATTCAAAGTGCCAGTACTAGATAGATAAAAGTGTTAATTTAAAAACGAATCATCTCTCCTTTTGTCTATTTTTATCTTACAGGTTCATCCTTCCAAGTGTTTTTTTGTTCGAGATCAGCAATGTAAGTGTGCGTATCCAAAATTTCGAATGTTTTTGTGTCAACTTTATATGTTCTATTATATAACAAGTAAATAAAAAATAATAATTATATAATATATATATATATAAGGCCAACCTGAAACCAGGGTTGAGGTATGTATAAGGAGTGATAGAAGGACTGATATAGCTGACGGAAATGGCATTTTCCGAATTCCTAGGTTTATCTCTTCTATAAGAAATAGCAAACTCATCTCTTTTATATATAGAATGAATATATTAATCTATTTACACATTGTACATCATCATCATTTTACCTGTGTGAATGACCAAAAAATTGTGCTGCAATGATATGTGAATAGCGATCAATGATAATCTGATAAGTATCCGAATAATCATGAAAACAAGTACTATCACCTGGTGGAATATGTCCAATGATCCAAACCCGCTCATTTTTATCTTCAGAATCTTGTAATTCGTTGATTAACCAAGTAAAAATACCATTGGGGTTCTGTTTTATAAATACATATAAAATTAAAAGTTAAAAGTTAAAAAAAAAAAATGCATCATCACCACCATCCATTCTTTATATTACCTTCTCCATAGTCTCATACATCCACCAATTCAAAGTATAACAAAAGATGGTATTCATACTAATCAATTTTAAACCTTTGGTCGGTCTTACTGCATAACTTCCAAACTGATCTGTCAAATGCTCCGCAACATCAGTCGATACCCAATTCCGCCAACTATGGGTGAGACTCTGGTAAAGCCAATCCAATTTTAGATCCAGGCCGTTTCTGGGAAGCGGGAAAGTTGATTGTTTTAAGGGGAACAGGTTGGCGGGCGCGGCATCGTGATTTCCCACAGCTGGGTACAGGGTGGAATTGATGAGATACGGTGAGTCAAAGTAACTGTGGAGGAGACGGTACGATTCGTCGAGGATCAGCTTGGTTTTGATCGTGGGCAATGTAGACCATACCTCGTGGGAGGGAACATCGCCAGTGAGAATACCAAATGCGATATCATTTTCAACTTTGGGAATGTATTTGAGCAGTGAGTTGATGAGTATAAGTGGGGAATCGCATTTATAATCGCCTTGAAGAAAACGTATAAGTTATATATATATACATATATTATATTTTCATTCTTACCCCAGATACTTGCAGGTCTGGATATGTTTTTAAAATCGGTATATTCTGATCTACAACAAAGTGGTCTGTCACAATCAGCTTCGGAACCTGGCTACAAAAATAAAAGAGATAGGAAAAGTTTGAGTTAACGATATTTATTATTCTCTTCTTTTTTTTTTTTTTACCAAATATTCTAAATCCATATGAAAATCGCTTAATTGTAAAACTGTAAAATTCTTCCCGATAGAAACGGGCAAGT
>VCJM01001827.1:12076-26735 GCA_024139495.1 Backusella sp. ASU-2019c | reverse complement strand
TTTTTTTTTTGTACATACACAAAACACACAGTAAAGATGCACAGAAATTTAAAAACAAACATTTAAAAAAAAGCAAATAAAAATAGACAACAGTTGTTATAGCTATCGACGTAGAAAAAAAACAATAAATACAATTGAGAATAAAATGATCTTCATCTGTTAGGCAGATATCACAGACAGAATGATCCAGATTAAAGTAATTCGATCGACAAGGATGAACATCAATATACACAAATGCATGTGTGTTATTCAAGATGATAGGCTACAGTGATTTCTTTTTGTTCTATTGTGTTCCAATTGGAGAGGATTAGATGCATCAATTCAAACAATACCGTTTATTTTTGTCTTTCTGGAATCTTGGGAAGACTTCAAATAATAACAAAAATAATCAAAGCCGCCTCGCTCTTCCTCATGACTATTTCCCACATTTTTCAAAAGTAAATATACAGCCAAAACGTTCCATTATTATGGTAATAAGCTGTTATATTAAGCATTGTCTATTTTTATAAAAAAAAATATTAAATGTCAATAACAAAAGCTATAAATAAAAAAGGAAAAAACAAAAAGGAAAGAAAGACAATAATTGATCCCCCTTTTTATGTAGCATACATCATTGCAATTGCCATTTTCCACGTTCAACAATGGCTTGCAACCAATAAAACGATCTACACGGAAAGCTTCCTAGGTTATTTTTGAAAATTGAATATCAAAAATAAAAAATGTTGTGTTTTTGTTAAAAAAGAAACGAATATAGTGTATTTTGCTTCTAAAAATACTATCAGTGTTTAACATGACCACACGTGAGGTCAAACTTCATTAAAGCTCTATTGTTACACACTGATTGACGTTGCACCAATCTAAGTATCTTTTTGCTCCGCATATATTAGGCAATCCAATTTCTGAAATTATAAAAAAAAAAGGCTTTAAAACTAAGATATCACTGTATTATTTTCGTTTTCTTTCTCATAGATTTCTTCTCTCTTTTCTCTAATACACTATAATGAAGTTCAGCCTTGCACTCATTTCTTCTTCTCTATTATTAAGCTTGTCTCAAGCTGCTCAAGTTACATTCAATGTCATTGCTCCCTCTGCTACTGATGTAAAGGTATCAGTAAATGGTCAGCAAACCGCTCTTACTGCCAGCGATCCTAATGTTCCTTACTTCAGTGGTGCTGCCGAAGTTGGTTCTGCCACAACCTACAACGTAACTATATTATTTTTGTGCAGATAAAAGTAATTACGATTTTGTTTCTAACATCTTTTTCATCATAGTATGTTGTAGGCGGTAATACAGAAAGTTTCAATCGCAACCTCGATTCATCACAGGGAAAGACACTTAACGATTACTATAACCGTACTGTTACATACGCCAATCTTCCACAACTTCCTTGGCCCATTAAAACAGATGTAAGTAAAAAAAACAAAAAACAAAAATAAGTATGCACAACAATAGACCCCCTGAGAGCAGTTGAGAACAAAAAAAAAAGAAAATCTCCATCCACATTTCCTTTTTGGAAACGTTGATCCTAAAATAATAAGATCGGTTCTCCAATGATTTGTTATCCACTAACAATCGACCTCTCAGGGGCCTAAATATAGTAATTTATCTTTTTATACCTGGTACTAACTAAATTTCCCTCTCTCTTTCCCATAGCCTCAATGGACTCGTGGTGGAGCTAAACCTGCAATCTATGACGATAATTATATTCCCAGTATTTTTATCAATGGTGACGCTACCACTTTAGATAACCTTGTTAAGAATGTACCTTCCGATATTGTTAGCACCACAGCTACCTTTGTTGGTTCCAACTTTACAAACGCTTTCAACAACGTCAGCTTCTTTATCCATGGTGCCGGTAAAAAGAGTAACAATGCCAAGCAATCCTGGGCTATTGAGTTGAATGGAGCAGATGTATTGGGCGGTAGAACCATGTTCAAGCTTCGTCATATGGAAGAAGACCCTACTCAGATTCGTGAGCGTCTTTATTCTGATATCTTGCATGCTATGGGTACATATGCCAATCTTGCCACCATGGTCAGACTTTTCATCAATGGTCAGTTCTTTGGTACCTTCAATATGCTTGATGATATCGTATACTACTCTTATATTAGAGGTTCGTTTTATGCTGGCACACCTCCTTCTGCCTATGGCCCTCTTTTCGATGGTGCCACTGGTGCTGATTTCCTCTACCACCCTGAAAGTCTTGATGGTTACTCCAACTGGACACCTGCAGTCGGAAGTCCAGAGGATTACGGAGCATTTGATCCTCTCTGCAAAGCATTCAACGAAACTGATGTTACAAACAACGACGCAGTAGCTAATTTCGAAAAGATGTTTGATGTTGATCACTTTTTGCGTTTCATGGTCATGGAATATTTGACCGGTGCTTGGGATAACTACTGGATGTTCCAATCCAATGATGGTGCCTACAAGGATCCTACTAATAACAACATGTGGTACTTCATTGACCAAGATTTCGATGGTACCTTTGGTATCAACTTGGCCGAGCCTGAAGGTGATGGTTTCTTGGCTGTTTCATACAAGGACTGGCCCGCCCGTTACCCTGGTGCTATTTTAATTAACCGCCTCTTACAAAACAATGATACCCAAGCAAAATTCGAAAACTACCTTACCGAAACTGTCCGTGTTTTATTCAATAATGTCACCCTCACAAACCGTGTTCTTGCTATTCATGACTTTATTTTGCCTGATCTCCAAGAGGATCGTGCTGTTGTCCAACAATCACCCGGTATCAACTTTGGCTGGAACATTGACCAGGTCACTCAAAACTTGTGGCAAGCTGTTGCCGCCCCCAATGCCAATGGCGGTGGTGCTGGTTTCGGTTTGATCCAATGGATTTCCTCAAAGGCTGATGCTATGGCCAAGGAATTCAACATTCAAATTGTTACCGAACCCCAATATCCTCCCACTGGTTCCAACACAAGCACCGTCAAGCCTTCCGGTAGCAACGGTAGCCCTTCTAGCGGTGACGCCAACTCATCAGGAGCCACCAACAACAATGGCCAATCTGCCAGCAGCACCAGTGCTGGTATCCATACCACTCCTTCCACCCTCACCATTGCAGCACTCTTATCTGTCATTGCTGCTGCTATCCTTTAAATTATTTTATAATTCTTCCTCCTATTAATTAATAATATTACATCAATTAGTAACACCTTGAATAAAGTTTATTTTTAAAAAAATATCCATTAAAGTCAAATTCAATGTAAAATTCTTTCTCATTTTTCTGTTTTCATTATTTGCATTGATGGTGTTTTGTACAAATTATCTTGTTGTGATTGGGAAACTTTAAAAAACCAGTAGATCTTTTTGGATTTTACTTTTTTTGTGAAACACACGTTCCATCACTACTTGAAAAGGAAAAAAGAAGAAGAAAAAAAAAAGAAAATCATATTTATATTTTATATATATATTTGAGTCTCGTTTTTAAAAGAAAGGCTGTTGCTGTTTTTGTTGTTGTTGCTGCTGTTTCACTTGAGAAGCAGAAGGAGGGGGAGGAAGCAAGGGTACAATGCCATTACTAGATGGATTATCATTAGCAGCAGGGCGAGGTCTTGTTCTTTTGGCCTATTATTTATTGATTACATGAGCAAACAGGCCAATGGTCGATTGCAGTTGACTTACCCCGACGTTGCCAATGGTGATATTAATTGTCTGTCCCTCTTTTAAGCTATAGTCTTTTTTAGGGACTGTTTCTGCGTGAGCAGCACGTTCAGCTGCATCCTTTTCGGCCCTAAGTTGCCTATCCGAGAAAATAAAGTCTTGTGATTAAAACAAGGTGATCCAAGATGTATATTTATACATCAGTTCTTTACTTTGCGAAATCTTGAAGTGCGACATTGAAATCAAAAGCGTCACTACGTTCTTGGAATCCCATACCAATAAAAGCATGGCGTCCTGTGTATCATTTTTATATATGTAATATATTTAGATGGCTTCCTTTTTTTCCAGTTTTCCTTTTCCTTTTTTTTTATATTACTTGACAATTTTAAATACCAGTTCTATTTACCATCACTTTCAATTTTTAACACAAAATAACGACTTGAATCCAATACAGCTTCTACCGAGTTTGAATTTACTTCATAAGGGCAAACAGCAAAAACTTCGCCTATTAGAATAATAATATGATGATGATGAGAGTCCCTTTCGTTTGTCGCCTTACTCCTTTGCTATCCTCTGTTACCTGTGCTATTATCTTCCATACGAATCTCGCACTTCTCTCCCTTGGTCATGATTCTTAATCTACCTTTCCATAGGAAAGACGTAGCCAAATCACCCCATTCTGCTGCTCTTTATTTTATTTTCTTCAATGTTAGATGAAAGAAACAAACATACACTTCATCTGAGTATTACCTGTAACCTCTAGCAGCGGTTCTAGGGGGAATCTTATAAACTTGAAAAAAAGGTCTGTTATTTCATCTTGTGCTTTAAGAATAAGCCTATATTTTACCAAAACATTCGCGTATGATTAAAATGACACTTTCATAATCGTTGTCCATTTTGAATAACAGCAAAAACAAAAGAGTCTTGAGAACACACGAGTTGAAAGAAAACATAAAATTTCAATGCGGAGATTTAATAACCATTTTGTCATGGAAACTGAAATGTTAAAATATATCTAAGCTACAGTTTTTATTTATTTATTTATTTTCCTTTCGATGCAATCACAGGTCTTAATGCAGGAAGAACCATCATCATGGACTCTTCTAGTCTTAGAGAACGCGTGCCGCTCTTTCCGTTGGGATCAATCATCAAGTCAAACAGCTCTGCTGCTTCATCGCCGCCCACTTTTAAGTCTTCGTCTGCTTCGATTGCTTCTTCTAATCCTCCCAAGGGACCACCAAAAGCAACCAATAAATGTCTAGATGTAAAAAATAAGTACATTTACAATTATTCCATCCATTGGGATACTTTACTGGAAGGGTTTCACTGCACTGAGTGCATTTTCGCCATACATATCTTTGCCATTTCGATCACTCACACCAATTGAATAATCGTACCCATCCTTAAACGGACACTCTGTCATGACACGAGAAAACGATGAAGCCAAACGTATATTATATCCCCAATAAAGCCCGCCCTTTTCGCGAGGGGTTTTTGGGCTCACGACCTTGGCAGGCAGAGGCTTTTGTCCCTTTCGTGTCTCTGATGCCGAAACTGGCTCATTAAACTCGACGGTGACTCGCACACCTGGCTGAATAGCACGATCAATGCGTGCACGTCTGAATAGCCCCACATCCACTACTGTACTGTCGGTTTCATGGTTGTTATTTGATTTATCAAGCGTCACGCCTTCTCTATAAAGTGTTGTTTCTTCCATGCCAGGATGATGAGGCACATCCAAAGGAGGTAGCAATCCTAAGCCAATTTCTTGCTTGCTAAGTATCCAATTCAACTTGATTATGTATATATCTCACCTGCGAATTTTAAATCTGGACTAATGGGCACAAGTGCCTTACGAAGGTATTGAGGTGTTTCCATATATTGAAATACTCTTGCGAGAAATAAATTCGAGTTGATCTTTGCCTGTGTCGACTGTACTTTATCCTCATAAATAATAATCTCATCCACTGAATTAATGACAAGGGCTCTAGCCAACTATTCCTTCAAAAATGAGTACCGTTTCTCACTATTAAAAATGCAACTTGATTATACCTGTCCGGCAAGAATTGTTTTCATTTCCAAAGTGGGCGCACTCTCTATAATGCTACTGGGGATAGCCACACTTGTCGTATACTCTCTTGCCTTACCGCTGAGAATATCCTTCACTTTACTTATATCTTGTGAATGTAATACGCTTTTGTTTTGCTCATAGCTGCGATCCTTGTCATACAAAGGTCCTGAAAGAGACTTGTTTTCGTATGTCTTGGCTCGCTTGTTGCTTTGACTTGTGTTGCCAGTATTGTTTGTTGGAGGTGTTTTATTCTTGTTCTTTTTTCTCTGTTTTTTGGAGAAGCCTTTTATTAGAAAAACAGAAACAAAAAAAAAAGCGACGGGCTTCCTTTTTGTACTTACGGATCTATAGAAATCTACCATTTTGTTAAATAAAAAGAAAGCTTGGAATATTTATTTCAAAAATATTCCAACTTGTCTAAGATTTAAATTTGGAGGTGAAAGGATAAACGGTCACAGAAACTTTGGGCTAAGTTTTAAAGTTGCATGATTTTCAAATACTTTAGTTTTATTAAGTGTTCTTTTGATGTTCAAAATACTCAACAGCAATTTGGTTAGCTAGGTAAACAATCATATTGCTTAGTTTTCTTCAAAAGAGTGGGAAAAACCGTCACATTTTCTGACAATACATAGCGGTTATGTCAATAAAGCGCTGGGGCTGATTTTTTTTTTAATATTTATTCATTGACTATCATGATACAAAAGACAGTGTAATACATAAACAATAAGACAAAATAAAATACACTTTATAGCTGTTGGGTAAATTTGCATGACTACCATCCAGAATATCATGTAGGCTTTTATCTTTTTCATTGCTAAAAAACAAAACCAACCAAACAAAGCACTATACCCCACGCTTCCATTGGTAGCCATCTATCTCACTCTGGGTAGTGTTACTTTTGTAACTATGGGTGAAGTGGAAACCACTTGTCTACTTTGTTAAGGCAGAAGAATGAAATTAAATTGGAACCATTCGTCTCACGCTGTAAAGTGTTACCAAAGGAGTAACTGTTGGTGACGTGGAAACCACTCGTCGTAAAGCAGACCAGACCATTAGAAGCGGCTGCCCTCAAGGCGAGGGATAATGGCAGAAGTAGAAGAGTACGATGCTTTACCTGACCGGTACCATTTTTTTTTTATCTTTTTTTTTGCTCCCTTTTACCTTTTTTCATTGTAAATGTAATACATTGTTATATTGCTAAATATAAAAAATAAAGAGAGCTTACCCGCCAATCTCTTTGAAAAATACAAAATGTATTTGGTGAAGTGTGGGAGATAATATAAGAATTGTCAAGTATATTTCTACTCGATCTATTAAATATAGTTCAATTATGAAAACATAAATGAATATATTTAGTGACAAGACCAATATCTATTACTCTTACCAACCTTCTATTTGTGCACATCCTGCCGTAATTGATTTGGATTTGAGCTTGAATAAAACACTCTCCAGCTCTTTCTGGTTAATAACTTTGCCGAACAAACTTAAGCTATCACGTGTTCTTATGTGACTGATATGAACGACTTTGTGGGTTTGAATTTAGCAATGTTTTTTGTATTGTTTTTTTTTGTTGCGTATTTTGTTAAGCATCATGTCTGTAGACAATTTCAAGACCAACATTTATGAGTACCTTGAAACTCTACCGACGCTTACTTTTATGCGTCTTTTCGAAAAACCAGCAACCTGTTTAGCCATTTTTAGGTACCGCCTTTTATTAGTATATTTGAATATATAATAATGCTGGATTCCTATTATAGATTGTTACCTAGTATTGGAAGACATATTGTTATGAGTTTACTTTACGTGGAGGAGGACATGTCCCTTCACGATATCAACTCTTGGGTGAATAATGATGGACAAAAGTAAGAAAAAGGGTTGAGTGTAAAAGATTTTCATGTATTTATTTGGCTCGACTACTTTAGAAAGTTGACTGAAGCACTTTTAAAACTATCACGACTTCGAATTTTAGAGCAGAGGGGGGAGGTTTTAATATTAAGCCATGTCTTTCGACGTGAATTTCAAAATGCACTTACTGGAGGGTAAAAAAAGAAAGAAAGAAAAAAAACGAAAAAAGGCATGGATGAATTTAATAAATGTGGTTTAGAGGTCAACAGCAGTCGTTTGGATTACCCATCACCAAACCTGACAAGCACCCTGTTGATATGGCCTTTTTGGATCATTATGCGACCACCCAATGGGAAGCCATTCTTCACTATATGGTCGGTACATCACTCACCAAGAACCCAAGTCGAGGTGTCTTGAACCTTTTGCAGCGCAGTAAGCTTATGCAAGACAGGTAATCGACTGACCTGAGTTTTGTGTGTTGGATTGGTTTTAATGGCGTTTGTTTATTTAGTAATGAAAATCCCGGGCAGTTACAGATCACAAATAAAGGCTTTCAATTTCTTTTGCAGGATGTCAATACTCAAGTGTGGGCATTTTTGTTACAATATTTGGATATGGCAGAGGTTAGAAACTGACTTGTATATATATAAAACTAGTCAAGGCAACGGATCGGTTAATATATACGTGAATTAGGTATTACAAATGGACCTTGTTGAGGTTTTAAACTTTCTTTTTCAATTGGGATCGTTGGAATTAGGAGAGGTACTTATTCAATCAGCTGGACTATATCTATTTATCAATACACGTACATTTATGGCTTATTTAGAGTTATTCTACCGAGACTTTGACCCAAACTCAACTGCAAATGTTGGAAGATTTACGTGACTATGGAATTGTATATCAAAGAAAGGTAACGCACGCAACACAATGTGTATAGTTGAAATGTCGCTAGATATAGTTTTATAAATACCCTATATTTTACATAAAATGCATATAGAAATTATCCAAAAGATATTACCCCACGCGATTGGCTACAACATTAACCTCTGGAAATGCTGCCCTTGCTGGTACAGTTGTAAAGAATGGTATCACTGAACAGAATTCCGCAGAAACTACTACAGACGAACAAGTAGAACAAGGTTTTGTGGTCCTCGAAACCAATTACCGACTCTATGCGTACACAGGTAACCTCCTCCCCCGCTTGCCCGGGTCATTAGTTTCAACATACTAACATTGGCTTATAGATTCCCCATTACAAATCGCAGTCTTGAATTTATTCGTCCAGCTACAGTCACGTTTCAGAAACATGGTGACTGGAGTGATAACAAGAGATAGTATTAGAAACGCCTTGTTGAAGGGAATCACAGCTGAACAGGTAGGACAAAGACGTTGCAGGTTGGGTTACATGATCTAGTCTTTATTTACTGAAACAAGTAATACAGATAATTTATTACATGCAATCCCATGCCCATATTCAGATGCGAAAGAAGGTAATATAATAATAATATTTTCTTTCATCATGATTCATATATCTTATTATTATGATTATAATGTAAATATAGACACCAGTATTGCCATTAACTGTTATAGATCAAATTCGTTTATGGGAAATGGAAAGAAACCGTCTAAAACCTACAGCATGTAAGTGGATCCTATATACAGTAAAAATAGGCACCATCACTGGATTGAATAAACTTATTTCGTTGTTATTTAGCTTATCTCTATCACGAATTTAACATGCAAGCTGATTTTGATGCTGCTGAAAAGTATGCCAAGGATCTTAATGTCTTACTCTGGTCTAACCCTAAAAAACGTACTATGGTTATTAAGGAAGAGTAAGTGTGGTACAATAAAAAAAAAGGGGGAAATAAACTATTCTGACAGTTTCTTTTTTTAGGGGACATGAGAATGTAAAGGGATTTGTGAAGAGAAGAATTGCAAAACCATAAAAAAAAAAGAAAAGAAAACATACATACATACACATATACAGCGCGCATTGTAAAAATAAAAATTGCGTATATACATACCTTTTTATTCCTTTTCTTATAATATTAAATCACAATGTACAATGGATCCATTACAAAAGTACTGCCATGTTAATTATTAATATTTTGTGAAAGGGAAATACCAATATAATGCACTTTTTAATTGTATACTATTCGTTAACGGAAGAGGGATAATTTTTTTGTATTTAAACGGAAGAGGGATAATTAAGCTACCGTACGAAGCATTGGAATATAAATAAACATGGTCACACTTAATCCTGAAATATACAAAAAGCCCTGTTTTTAAATGTCAGATTGTCAATGAGAGCCTGGGATGTTTTATAATAAAACTTATTTAATCAGAAATTCACATCGATCCATCAAGATGGAGAACAATCAAAAGAGGCAGATCCCTTACAAGATAGCCTCTTTAGGATCAATTGTACAAATAAGAAGAAAAAAAAAAGGATTCACTTTGGGAAATTCATTTTGTTTGGTGAAGAAACATTGATAGACTCGTGATCGTCAGCGTAAAACCCCAAAAAGGCATTCATTCCTTTATTTTTTATAAAAATGGTCTTCATGTACCACACGTTTTCCCCGCACCAAAGGCATTTTCTGGAATTTAAAAAAACTTTTTTTTTTGTGTGTGGGGAAATTAAGTAACAAAATGAGAGAAACCTCCCCCCCACCCTCTCTTAGATGTTTTTCTCTTAAAAGCACAAATGAAGTCTTTTTAAGGCATTTTTATTAAAACAAACGTGGGGAATATTGATGACAAAGATGAATTCTCCTTGACAGCCCATTTTCTTCGCAGGCTGTGGTGGGCATTATTGATGTGTACAGTGTGTGCCCTCCTTTTTTTTCTGCATAGTCACCAAATTTATTATTTCTATCGCTCTACAGGTACTGCTTTTCGTATTTTATAAGGGGCGCCAAAAAAAAAAAGTCTAAAACTTAAGTGTAGACAGCATATAATTAAAATGAAAATAAGCTTTTATGCATGATTTAAAATCTTGCTATTGTCAAAACTTTAGTGTGGATTTTGTTGACAGCAACTTGGTTCACACTATAACTAATACCAACAATAAATACATTTAGAGAATAATACTAAAATAAGTCTGAAATAAAACTGTCGATCTTGAGATTTTTTTTTCGTGAGAATAAGAAGAGGGTCTTTAATTCACATTATGGGAATATTTGTGAATTTTTAGAAATATTCCCCAGTGAAACCTAATATTCCAAAAGAGTGCAATATGGTAAAAAATGTAGTTTTTCTTTGAGGATAATAACCGATTGTACAAGGTCATGACCTTACGACTTGAACACGAAGTTGTTTATTTATCCTCAAACAAAGCCATTTATTGTCTCCAAAAACCCAATTACACCAATAATTTCAGGGACTTGACCCATCAAAAAATTTCCAATTCCATGGCTGTGTCCTCCATCCATATATTGCTATTATTATTTTATTATTTTTTTTTTAAAAAAAAAAAAAGGTATATAAAGGTATCTAGATATTTGCTTGTAACATCAATTCATTTCTTTTTTATTCTTAAATACATATTAAATTAAATGTCTAACGTCGACCTCGAAAAGTCTGAAATCCAGCATCATGAATCCTTAAACATTGACGTGGTTGAGATCCAAAAGCCTCTCTTCCCCGTTCCACCCACCACCCCATTAATCGAATTCCAAAAGACCATGGGTGGATGTGCAATTGGTTTTGCTTCATTTGCTCTCAGCTCTGTCGTTATGGGCCTTTACAACACTGGATTAATCACAAACGTTCCTCGTGTTGCTATCGGTGTTGCCTTTTCATATGGTGCATTGGGTCAATACGTTGCCTCCATCGTCCAGTTGATTCATAAAGACACTTTCAGTGCAGCTTCCTTCTTCACATTCGCCAGTTTCTATCTCGCATTCGGTATCATGTTTCTTCCCGGATCTGGATTTATGGATATGGCTGGTGAGCAGTTGAATGCTTGTATGGGTCTGATTGAAATCTGTTATTGTTTTGCTGCTTTGATTTTCTTCTTGGGTACATTGAAGCAACCCATCTTGGTTCGCTTTATTCTTTTCTGTACTTTCATGGCATATCTCTTTAGCGCTATCGGTTCCTTCTCTGGAAGTGTCGCTGCAACACAGGCAGGGGGCTGGTTCTCCTTCGCTTTAGGACTTGCGGCGTGGTGGGCTCTTGCGGCACTCATCTACAACGAAAATAACACATACATCCGAGTGCCATTCTTCTAAATATGTATACCTCCTAGTGCTTAGCCAATTTTTATTTTTATTTTGAATTTGATAATAATAGTAATGTTTTAATAAAATACACAATACTCCCTAAATAAAGGGCCGATATTTTTCTTGTAATATTATAAAATGGCGGCTTTTCATATTCATTATTTTTCAAATTTATTTCTCTGTTGTCATGTTTATCTCGTTTATGTGATTTACAAAAACACGGTTGTCACGGTCTTCTGTTGTGGCGAATGTTGATGCAACCAACCGATGGACGCCAATATATGTACCGTCAATATGAACAGCAACATACCCGTTTTTAAAAGATAGCTCCATGAAATATCCGTTCATCTTCACTCTCCCCAGGTTGGATACAGTCATACCAGTAGTGTTAACCTCAGTTAATCTTAACAGTCCTTTGAATGGAGCACTCCATTGTTCTCCTGGAATAGTATCAAGGGCAGGGCCACCAAGTAATTCTGGTAGTAAAATATCAATTAAATCAGCTGTGTTTTCGCTACGGGTAATCCCAGATTTAGCGATTAATGAGAGTTAATCGACCAATGCTTTTTTTTATCAGCGCTGTCTGTCCAATGAAAAAATTTATTTTTGGAAATTAGTCCTTTGAAAACGATCCAAGCCAAGCGATGTAAAGTGTACTGCTTACCGTTAAGAGCAAATGTTGGATTATACGTATTGTTGCCTTGTGTTTTGAACATGATTCTGCTCTTCAAACCATAGATTCTTCTGAAATTTGACATAAGATATTCGTCATGAACATCACCTGTGTCACCGACTACGAGAAAGTATTCTGTGTCGTCGATTTTTTTGATTGTGTTGATCACGTACTGAGTAAACTCTTGTAGGTTGATTCTAGCTATATTATCCAGTTTTGCATTAGTGTTATCCCCGCCATAGAACACATAATAGTTTCTCTTATTATCCATACCATTAAAGCGTCCAAAACAAGCTGTGGTATCAATAAATGCTGAAGTGATCCATTAGGAACAGCGAACCGAACATATGGTCCATTTCTTGAGTATTTTGATATCGTGTGTGCGCTATCCGACCACAATACCTGTTACAACACCTAATGAGTTTATTTTGATTAGAAATACGTAGCTTCGTAAAATATTGAGTGTAGCTGTATCCATTAAGTGGGGTTCTGATAAAGCGAGTATTTACCTGGTCCTTCGCCAAGATTTTGCTCGAGGTGTTGGTGAAATTGATCATAAGTACATTTTACAGTAGAAACTGGAAATCGGGATACTTTGATTCCAAAAAATAAATATGCGGGCGTTAATATTCCAAACCTCTTTAGTGGAATTGGAATACTTTTTTTGTCCATAATATTTGGCAAAAGGAATATGCTAAATGTTTTTCCGCTGCATTTATCTAGTAAAAAAGGGAACTGGTTATAAACTTAGACTTATGGAATTGTATTAGCTAATAGGATTACTTTATTTTATTGAATACCTTCATAGTAATGTCATAACATACGAACGAGGTCGTAATATTTTCTATTGGGGCCTCCGCTAAAACAACACGAGTTTCAACAGAGAAATTCTTGCTGAATCCATTTTATAAAGACATTTTCATTGTTGTCACAAATAAAAGAGCTAGACCACTAAGAGAGATGTTTTACTATTGATAATAAGAATAAAGAGTAGGTGTAAGTATCAGTGTATACTCTCAAAGGCATCTGTCTTACCATGTTTTAAGATATCTTTTCCCATTTTGAATAAGAGTAGAGAAGTGCGTTTTTTGTGAATCATAGTGAGTGAAAGAAAGAGAGAGAAAAAGATAAACGAGGCTCTTGCGCTTATACTGCAAAAAAAAAAAAATGAATCAAGTTCTCCTTATTCTGGTTAACGCATGGGAAAATAAAATGTTGCTGCATAAGACAATCAAAAATCATTATTCTCCTTATTAGTATGAGTTAAACTTGATTTATTTATATACAACAACGATATACTATATATCAATCAATGATGCCGTATTACACTCATGAATGAATGTGACTGACAACATTCTAATCAGTAACTCGTATTATTTGAAGTGAAAACAAGTATGTAACACTTATAAAACAAGTGATATGAAACCTTGATGAAAATACACAGAAACTAAAAGTTTATTCAAGAAATTTAGGCTTGGACATTACATTATTCTAATTTTAATTTTTGCTTTGAAAGTAAGTAGTAGCGTAATCCAAAAGATCATTTAAAAGACCATCATCATCTCTCGGTTCCTTGACAAAAACGGCAGGTTGACCAATAGGCGCGGAAATAATGCTATGTGTACCATCAGCAGGGTAATATTTACCAGTCCAGATATGACGCCAAGTTATTTTATGAGCATCTTTAGGGAAGTACACTCGAACACTGGCAGCGGTCGATAAGAGAGATGGAGCCACCAACAAGGAGCTTCCAAGCATGAATTGATGGTTAGAATGCTCTTGAACCGTCTTATCGTAGGGATAATACAAGACAAGATGGCGAATGAGTGGCCAGCCCTTCTCGTATGCTTCCTTCAATGCTTTCTTTCTATACCCTGTTAGTTTTACAAATATGTTTGCTGTATGACCCAATTGATAAAATGAGGCTTTTTTTTGGTGAAAAAAAAACAATGGTTGGTTTAGTAAAAATAAGCTTTCTTTAAACAAACAAACAAACAAAAAAGCAATACCTTCGTCATCATAATATTGGGCATTCACTGATGGCATCAGACCATCGGTTGTTCTAAATGCAGCAGTGAAAGCGGCAAGTTCCATCCACCTAAATAAAAGCTCTTTTGTTCGAGACACCCTAACCCCAGGAATACTACTCACTGGTACATTGGAGCCTCCAATATCGCAATGTGTCACGGTGAATCCTGAAAAGCCAGCAGAGAGCA
>VCJM01001825.1:52294-64551 GCA_024139495.1 Backusella sp. ASU-2019c | reverse complement strand
ATTTTAAAAAAAAAAAAAAAAAAAAAAAATTAATTCATATCACCTATAGACTTTTATGGACACCGCCTGAAATGAATAGAGCTTTCTTGAGACTGACTGCCAAATGGGACCAAGACCATAAGGCTGTCTATGCGCTTCATGTGACCCAAGGTCCAAGCTACAAGTTTTATGATTACTTTACTCCTGGCTATCCTTTAGGATTAAAGTAAGTTACTTTATATTTATTTTCTTGAGTTACTGACCCTGGCATTATCTAGATGGAAGGACAAGGTACCATTTGATCGTATTGGTGAATTCAGGTAACTTTATAACAAACATAACCATACTATAGTGTATACCCATATCTCTCTCTTTCCATTTAGATATGATCCTGAATGGAAGACAACAATATATGAGCCAGGCTATGCACCTATTTTAAGAAAAGGTGGTTGGAGGTAATTATAACAATGATTTTAGATTGTTTTTTCTCACCTCTTGATTTTTTTTTAGCTTTATATCATTCAGTGATAGCCGGACTGTCGCAAACATTAAAAAAACTGCTGACAATATACAAAGACAAGTGGTCGAAGAGCAAGAAGTAACGAGAAGCCAACTGGTATCCCATATTGACAAAATCCGTATAGCTTGGAAGGCAAGAAAAGAAGGACCGCCATTGGATTCTCCTCCTACTCCTCCTGTAGAAAAATTAAATCAAAATGTACCAATGGATACACTGGAAAGTACCACGCTAGACTCACCAATGTCACTGAGTCCATCCTGTAGCGCACTGGTGCCATCCATATCAGAACAGGAAGATGCTGATTTTCATGACATTGAGCCCATGGAAATAGAGTATGCTGAACCTATCCAAGAGGTTACTGGACCAGCACCGCCTGTCTATACAGAAAGACCAAAGTCGAATTCATGGATATCTAAAAATCATACAGCCCAACCCTATCTCACAATTTATCAACAGCGCAAGACGGCGAAATGTATCAAATCGAAATTAGACTTTATTTTAAACTGATTTTATTTGTTCACAAAGCATATAATAAAGCACTCTTTTTTTTTTGGACTTCTTTTTTTTTTTTAAAAAATATATTGTATAAAGTATGAAATAGATTTAAAATGGCAGGTTAAGCTTATTCTTTAGATGATATCTTACACCTGAAGGTGTGATTTGCAGACCCTTAAACTCCTCACAGAGCAGGTTTGTGGCCTGAGACACCGGCATAGTGGGGTACTTTTTGTACAGTTTATGCAAAAACATTAAATGGTCGACCGTGATTTTACCAGTGCCTGTCAATTTACTTGCCAATTCAGCACGGAGCTTATCCTCCTCGGCCTGTTCCTGGGCACGTGTTTTGTTCTCGGCCTGTCTCTGCTGGGGATCTGCATAGACGCGTCTTTCCGACTTAATGGTTGTGCTTTCTGGAGCCGTGTTGAGATAGTCTTGGATATCCTTGGCGGTAATGTTCAAGTCGTCAAATTGAGTGCACAGTAGATTTCGGACCTCGTCGAAAGACAGGTCGGGATCTATCTTGTATAGCTGTTGAAGAAACTGGATGTGTTCAGGAAGGATTTTACTACCTTGATTGCTACCTCTGATGGTAGATGGGCCCGGTAAACTCAGCTGAGCAGCTGGCTCCTGCTGTTTCTTTTTTCTTGAAATATCGATGCCTAGCACATTCTTCAGGTAGTCTCGTACCGTCTGCACAGACACCTCCAATCCTTCAAACTGTGAACACAGGATGTCTCTTGCCTGAGTACTCTTTGTATAGTTTCTTCAAAAAGAACGAATGTCTCGCCTGGATCTGTGGACCACTAATGAAAGCACCTGGAACGGGGACCTCCTCTCTTGTTCACTCAAGCTGTCTTGGGTGTCAAAAAATTATTTGGTTGTGTCCATGGGGTTTAGAGTGTTCTGGCCGGTACTCTGGCGACTGCCACCGCGCAAATCGATATCCAAGGTCCTTGTCAAATGATATCAGACACCCGAGTTTGTGATTTGCAAGTCTTTGAATTGGTCCATGAGTGCTCTGGTGGCCTCAGCGACGGAGGTGTTTGGTTCTCTGTCGTAAAGCTTTTTCAAGAACAATAGATGGACGTCTTTGACCTTGCCTCTGCCTGTGATGCGTGAACGGAGCTCGGCCAATGGTAACCATTTTTTGTTTGATGTTTGAAATTAAAAGAAAACACCTGACCTCAACAAGGCAATCGTTTTTGAAGCCACAAAAGACAGCCTTCAGTTACCAATGACTATTATTGGCTCAATGCACATGAGAATAAGTTTAACCAATCCTTATTGTTGTATATCAAGTCAACAGTGTAGGAACAGGAGTTGTGATCCATTATACATGTTTCCACCAATGGAAAGGCGAGTTTTTTTTTTTTTTTTAAACTAAAAATAAAATACGCGCCACCAACGACTATTTTAATTTCTTTTTTCCTCCTTTTTTTTCAAAATATAAAGCCATAAACAAAATGAGTGACTTAAAGTGGGAGCACCAAAGTGATGGTAAGCCAAGTGCATTAGATAGTAGTAATAATAGTAATAATAACGTTTTCTTCTTGTAAGTTGAAATGGACGATGAGGATTCCATCATGAAAGAAGAAGAAGACGATGAAGACGAGCCCAACTATGTTGAGGAATACGATATGAACTCACCCCACTTGATGGGCCCCTCGCCCACTGATTTTTTCCACTTCAACTCTGGACATAACTGGAGCGAGGGCATGGATGAAAAGAGCGAAACAATGGCTATGGTGATGCATATGGAGAAGTCGATTGTACATAAGGACTTTTATAATGGTAAATAGCATTTAAAAAGAGGCTCCAGATTGATGTATTCACCTCTTTATTATATTATATAAAAAAAAAAAAAGACTTTGATGATGACTTTGATGACGACAATCTTGCATAATAATATACAGCCATCTCATTTATCAAAATAAATAAATATAAACGGATAAACATTACACCGTTGCTTGTTGACACACGTTCATGCAAAATGGATATCGAAATGATGGACATTGATAAAAAGGCACTCTTTTTCTTTTTGTGGAAATGTTGTAATGGGAAGAGGTGGAGCTGTGCAATCATAGTAAACTAATATGGAATGTCCAAGTGACGCATCATGATGAAATGGTGTCTTTTTCACTTTTTTTACTTTATTTTATTTTATTTTATTCAAACATGAATGGAAACAATCTGTTGTCAGCTCTATCCTGCTTCAAAAGGAATGCTATTGTTAAAATAAAGGCGTTTTCAACTACTTGATGTGCTGTGCTGGTTCTTTTTTATTCAAAAAAAGACAGAAAACGTCATGTTTCTCTTCTTTACTTTTGCATGTGATACACAAAAGAGACTTTTTTAAAATTATTTTTTAATCCACATCGTATTTTTTTCATTCTTTTTCTTATCATTACATAATGGAATACGTTGGCAAATTGGGTAGCCTTATAACAACAGTGCACAACTTTTACAATGAAATAAACCCTGCTACCTTGTCTGGCGCTATTGACATTGTTGTTGTTCAACATCAAGATGGTGAATTGGCATGCTCTCCATTTCATGTGAGATTTGGAAAGCTGTCGGTCTTGATGCCACAAGAAAAGAGGGTAACAACAATAAAATGGAAACAATGGAAAATAAAAGGCTTATTTGGTTTATTTAGGTAGAAATAAAAGTAAATGATCAAGTTGTTCCGTACGTCATGAAAGTAGGTGAAGCGGGTGAAGCCTTCTTTGTATTTGAGACTGACTATCAAGTACCCGAAGAGTTCCAAACATCGCCTATTATGGAAGCCATACCCGAAGTGAATGCTAATGAGGAAGACGAGGTTTGTACAGTATATATTTATGCATAGTATATAAATGTGTGTGTGTAACTGTGTCGGTTCAATAGGAACCTCCATTTCTTGACATTGGCGAATCAAAAGATCAACAGCATGAAAATAAAACAGACAGTTTTGAAGATCAAGAGAGTAAACAGGATCAAAAGATACCTCCCCAATTACAATCACCCAAGATGATCATTGATGAGCAAATGGACAAGGTTGTGACCAAAATGGATCCATATCTCAAACAAAACAAGGCCGATGAATCCAACAGAGATGAAGTCCATGCAGCCATCGATACCCTAGCAAACACCACGGATGGATTGATGCAGAATGACCCAAAGAACGATGTGTACAAAATGGACGATGGCTCTACCTTGCTTGAACGGGTCATTCCCGAGGCCATCACAACAACAATGGTAGCAAAAGAGCGATTTATTGTCAGACCTGCATCAGGAGACATTTATAGCGCCTTTATGGATGTCACTCACACGCCGGTTGATAAGCGAGATGAAAACGAAGGTTTGAATGGAGGCGAAGAGTCCATCATGTTGGACATTGCTGGTTATAAGACGGGCCATGGTGATCAGAAAAATTGGGGCCATCAAGATGCTATCTTAAACGAATCAGACTTATTAGACGGTATTTTACAAAGCACAGACGAGGACAAGAAAAAGCAACACGAAAAATGGATTGCAGAGCAATTGCTCGAGTATCAGCAACAAGCATTGAAGAAGACTACACCATCACAATCAAATTGGGGTTGGGGAGAAACACATAAACAACAAGACAACACCCTTCATGCCGATGCCCAGGTCAGGAGAGTGCAATTGCAACCCGGTACAACATACCGCATCGAGATCAGCTTATGTGGGTTTTCTGCCTTTGGCGTGGATGAGGATGAGAATGCCCGGTTATTTCAAACGAGTCAAATCACGTATGATAAGTTTACACACAACCCAAATATATTGAACGACAAACGCTTGGTGTTCCGTTATCAAGACCGATACTATGCTGCCAGTCATACAGGACCGCATTTGACGTCACTTTTACTTTTCAACAAGCCATTGGAAGACGCAGATGACTCGGACTCGGACGACGATGTACAGGATAGTAGAGAGTCCTTTCAGTTTGGTAAAGGTTGGATCCAATGGCTGAGCCGCTCCTCGGTTGCCGCACACAATCAAGAAACAGCCGCGGAAATGCATACACCGCAAGAGACAACGACATTTACCACCACCATGACGGCCACATCGGTGG
Source organism: Backusella sp. ASU-2019c (assembly GCA_024139495.1). Lineage (NCBI taxonomy): Eukaryota > Fungi > Mucoromycota > Mucoromycetes > Mucorales > Backusellaceae > Backusella > Backusella sp. ASU-2019c. The sequence goes on along the minus strand of VCJM01001825.1, from coordinate 59,473 downwards.
GGTGGTCAGCTGACGCCGACCAAACAAGCCAAGACGCTTTCCCAGAGGAGCCGCGCAAGATGTATGCAAAAACACTCAGATTAACATCAGACCAATTGAAAAGCCTGGGGCTCAAAAAGGGCGTCAACACCGTTTCCTTCTCAGTCACATCGGCATACCAGGGCACCGCTACATGTGCAGCCAAGATCTTTTACTGGGACCACGACATCCAGATTGTCATTTCAGATATTGACGGCACCATCACCAAGTCTGACACCCTGGGCCACGTCTTCACCATGATTGGGAAGGACTGGACGCATATGGGTGTCGCCAATCTGTACACCGACATTGCCAATAACGGTTACCACATGTTGTACCTGACCAGCCGCGCCATTGGCCAGGCAGATTATACAAGAGACTATCTAAAGAGGGTTGAACAAGGCAAATACCAATTACCTGATGGACCTGTGATCATGTCACCAGACAGACTCTTTACGTCGCTCCACAGAGAGGTCATTATGCGCAAACCAGAGCTCTTCAAGATGGCTTGCCTAAAGGATATTCAAAGGCTCTTTGACGGCCGCGACCCGTTTTATGCGGGCTTTGGAAACCGCATCACGGACGCACAGTCCTATCGTAGCGTCAATGTGCCCACATCGCGTATCTTTACCATTGATCCGTACGGCCAACTCAAACTCGAGCTCTTGTTGGGTTTCAAGTCTTCGTACATTCACTTGAATGATTTGGTCGACCAGATATTCCCACCGATCCATCGCGCCATTGATGAAGAATACAATGACTGGAACTATTGGAAGACGCCTTTGCCCGACATTGATATTCCGGAGCTGGATGAGCCTCTGGAACCCACGTCTCCAAAGCCAAAGCCTATCAAGCCTGATCCTTCGTCCTTACCGGAGCATGCTGTGGTGGGTGGGAGCCCAAACAAGGGTGGGTTGCTTCGAGGCTTTACAAGGTCCAACAAGTCGACTAAGCAAGGATCGACTACACAAGGATCGACTATCCAAGGATCGTCTATACCCAATGAATCGGATTCCGAGTCGATGATGGACACGCCTATCAGTGAAACACAACATGCCGCCAAAGACGGTATTGTAAACAAGATGTTTCGCTCCTTCTTATCAGGCGAAAGTAAAAATGACGAGCAAGACGATCATGTAAAAGACTTGGACGAGATATTGGATGAAATTGATTTGGATGCTATTCCATTTTTTTAAGACAAAGACAAGACAAATATTACACTATATATAGATTCTTTATTTTTATCAAGATATTATATATATATACATATATATACTTTTTTTTTTTTTTTGGAAAGTAGAGAGGGTATTCACATAACCCACACAATGTATCATAAATAAACAATCATTTTTTTTTTTTTTATTCATCAAAAACCGAATTAATTTGGTGTGGTTCATGCTCCTCTTCGGAAAGAGTACGTTGCTTTGCATCCTTTGTGTCTTGTTTTAGATGTTTATCGTTCACAGACTGGTTTTCATTGTTATAAAGCGCGTGTAAAGGATTTGAGTCTTGGTTGGCCTGGCCATCAACAGGTTTGCTTGTGGGCGTGGTAAATGCTCTGATGAATGAGAATCTTGAAGTGCGACGGAAAGTGGTAGATAACATAATACAAGAAAGAGATGTGAAGAAAAAAAATTAAACTCGGTGTCTTTTTTTTTGTTTATATATGCGAAAAAAAAAAAAAAATTATTTATTTATTTTAGTTTGTATGTTTAGCACGTCTCCATTTCAAATAAGCGGTCGAATGAATAGGTTTTGATTCAGTGATATTTAAGGGTGGACCGGCAAACCATAAGATGGGTCCATCGTCTTGTCTTTTATAGGCCGATGCTAAAGTATGATTGCATAATGATGGGGGGAGCATTAAAAATCTCACGACACACACACTGTTTTAATTTTTCATTTTTTTTTACCTAAAGGTTCAGGTATTTTTTCCTGCTGCTGTTGTGCTTGTGGTTGTGCTTGTGAATGTGGTGCTTGTGGCATGGAAGACGCCAACATCTGCTGTTGCTGCTGCTGCTGATTAAAAGCAAAGTTATTTAATGGTGAATTGCCATGAGGCATGGCGTTAAATGGAGGCGCTCCGCCAAAATTGGCTGCTGATCCGTACATGATTGAATTAGACAAGTGTTAATTGTGTATAGAGATTGGTTTCAAAATAAAGAAAATCAAATTGCTGTAAAAAAAAAACGAATTGTTCACATTCATATTCAAACACCGCATTCTCTTTTTTTTTTTTTGCTCCCCCCACTTTTCTTGGCTTAAGCTACACTTTTTAATTTAAGCTTATCAACTAATGCATTCATCATAATGACGTATTATATCTTTTCATTGCAGGAATTTTCATTTGAAACTCTTCATTAGTGTATGTATGTCATAAGATAGTGTAATAGATGTTGGTATCTAGTCAATTATATAGAGGCAATCGCACGATATGAAAATAAAAAGGAGAAAAGCGATATCACCTTTCGTTAGATTTGGAACTCTGATGGATATGAATTAAAATCAAAAAGTATTTGAAATTACATTATTATTATTATTAAAATGAACTTGGTTGAACCTCTAACCCCTTTATTCATCAAGTTCGTTTTGACATGTGCCAATTTCTTTGTTTAGGGGAGTATTTTTTTACTTTTGAGTTACCTATAATCTTTACAAGTTTCTTTATGAAATCTGTCGCTGAAACACTTTTTTTTTTCTTATCATTTAACACTCAGTTTTGAACCACATCAAGTCAAACGTTGACTTAAAAAAAACCTAAAACAAATTAAAAATGCATTTGTTCGTGTATACACATCTTTTTATTTGATTGGAAAGAGTATTTCAACCCCATAATTCGGTCAAATATGAAACTGATCAATCTGGGCCTTTCTTATCAGGTATTTCTATTTTCACGCTTGCCAACACGACAAACATCAAAAAAACTAACACTAGGATCGTAATGGTACTTATCCATGTCATCACAATGTTCAATTTACGCCACCATCGCTCGTAAGGGCCATTTTGTGAACCCCAGCCCCAACTGATACACCAAAAACCTGGAAATACACTATATGAAAAGGTAAGCATCATGTCGTAACTTGGCACACATCTTACTTACAACCCTAATACGAAAAGGACCATGTTTGTAGGAAAATCCCAGCTCTCTGCATAGGGTATGGCTTGATAAAAAATGGACCGCTTTCCGGTCTGATAGCTTGGCGGTGCCGATGGTACTTCATCACAGTAAGGCTCATAAAATTGAGGTCTGTCTATGATGTGGAGTTGGTTCTCCGCATCCTCTATCTTTGAGTATCCACCCATTTGAGAGAAAAAAAGAAGAGAGAGAGATGAAAAGAACGATAAAACGTAGCTTATTAACCATGTTGGTAACATCTACATCTCTTATTCATGCTTGAATGTTTGTTACCTAAATGTTAAACTGATAATTAGAAACACAAATCCGGTTTTTGAGCTTTCCAAAAAAAAATTTCAATAGTGTCACATGAATATCCCAGTGTTTAAAAGGAAGATGTATATGTACTGATCTAAATCCTAGATTCTGTGCTAGCATGTATTTTTTGGTAGAAAGGTACTGGTTTAGATTCATTAAATTATCAGTATAGAAAATCTTTCTTTTGTAAAAAGAGAGAGAAAAGGGACTCATATCAACCTAATCAATGTATGTAGATCCCTGGTCACCATCTTCATTAAATGAAACCATGGATAAATTAACTTTTATTTTCAAGTGATAAAAACCGACATCACAGTCTTATTTCCAACGTAGATGTACCTATTCCTTCAGAGGAGGAAAGAGAGAGAGATTTTTTTGTAGAAATGACAATAAAATCTCTATCACTATGTACACATAATATTTAAAAATAGAAATGTAGCCGGGCATTGCCCAGATGGATATAATCTAGATGATTTAATTTCTCACAGTGCTCTCTAAATTTTGTACATGAATGAACCATTTAATCTAAAACTAATTTACAATTGAAAAGCAATCTAAGTCACCTTATTTCTCGCTGCTATAAATGGATGCGTTACGAATTGATCCAGAGAATTTCCGGGATTGACCATGGGATGAAAATCCTCGTCCGGACTAATGATGGCATCCATCACAATGGGACCATCAAAGGCTAAAAATGAGGTCATTTTTTCTTTCAATTTCGACACTTTAGAAACACGCATTGCCTTGACACCCATGGCGTCGGCCAGCTTGACAAAATCAGGGTTTTCTAGCATGCTCGTTGCGTACGTGCCTTCAAAGAAACAATCCTGGAATTGTCGTATCATACCCTGTGAAGCGTCGTTCATGATGATGACCTTGATACCAAGGTTGTAGTAGGCGGCTGTTGCGAGCTCCATCGCCGTCATGGAAAAGGAACCATCGCCGTCAATGTCAACCACCATATGGTCCGGTTTCGCCACTTTGATTCCCAAGGCACAAGGTAACCCATACCCCATAGTGCCAAACCCTCCTGATGAAATAAAGGAACGGGGGATTTTCCATTGTATCGTTTGCGCAACCCACATTTGATGGTTTCCAACACCGGTTGTGACGATGACTTTGTCCTTGATGGCACTGATTTGATGATCAAATTCCTCGATAACCTGTTGCGGTTTCAACATTTGATCCTCCGTGGCTTTTTCATAGTAAAACGGGTAGTTTTCTTTCCACTGGTGGATCGTTTTGAACCATTCGCTTCGCTCCCTTGTTTTAATTTGAGGAAGCATTCTCTTTAGGTTTGCAGTGACATCGCCTTGTACAACAATGTCGACTTGAATCACCTTGTTGATGCTCTTTTTTAGAATCTCAAAATGGATAATGCCACCACGGTTCTCTTTGGAGGCCCTGATGGCTTCAGGTGCGAAGCCTTGAGGTGAACCAATGGCGCGGTCATCAAAGCGAGCACCCAATGCAATAATAAGATCAGCATTTTGAACGGCAAGATTAGCATAGCAAGTACCATGTGTACCAAGCATATGAAGCGCTTTAGGGTCCTCTTCGTCAAATGAGCCGAGTGCATGGAATGTGGTGGTGACGGGTATGTTTCCGTTATTTGAAAGAGAGGCCAGGACTTTGGGTCCATCAGGATGACCAAAAATGCCTTGACCCACATAAATAACAGGTCGTTTTGAATTATTAATTAATTCAACAGATTTTGAAAGACCAGAACGTGCTTTAATGTTAAGATGAGTGGCAGATAAGGTTCTTGTGGGGGATAGTTGTGGGTATGTTAGAGTGGTATTAGTGGGGATATCAAAAACGGATTCAGTGACATTTATTGGAAGACTGATAAGAACCGGCCCTGGTCGATCGCTTACAGCAATCATGAATGCTTTATTGATAATATCAGGTAGACTAGCAACATCATGCACCATAATATTCCATTTTGTACAGCTCTTCGTCATATCAATAATATCCACTTAAAAAAAAAACCAAAGAGGTCAATTCGACGTTTAGTATGTACAAACATATCAATACAACTAACCTTCTTGAAACGTATCGGTTCCTAAAACAGTAGTAGAAACTTGTCCAGTAAATACAACAAGAGGAACACCATCTGAGAACGCATCTGCCAAAGTAGTCATCAAGTTGGTTGATCCAGGACCAGAGGTCACAAGAATGACACCAGGTTTGCCACTATGGATAATGTGTGAATAATTAAAAAACGTTTAAGCATTCTAAAAAGTTGTTAGCATAAACTCTTATTAAAATAACATTTACCTTGCTCTTGCATAGCCTTCTGCCATGAATCCGGCACCTTGTTCATTTCGAGGTACAATGTATTGTATATCTTCGGACTTGTGTATTGCATCGAAAACTCGAAGAACTGGGCCGCCAGAGTAACCAAACACAAATTCTACATTGTTTCTACGCATCATTTCATAGACAACAGTTGCTCCTTTCATACCGATGAAAACATGGTTGTTTTCGGCTGTTAGCCTAGCATTGACTTTGGATCTATTACTGTTATTTATTTTATTCGCATGCTCGAATAAAAATGGCCTTTTTTTTTAGGAGGGGGCTAAAGGTAAGTACCTTGACATTTCGACATCATTAAACGTTTTTTTTTCCCTCAAAAATTTACTTACGAAGTAATGGTATCGTTTGATTTATTACTCTTTTCATACAACGGTAAATTAGTAACGGTTGTTTTCTGACATAAATCTTGTTCTACTCTCTTGGAGCTAGTAAGTTTTTCTAAAATGTATGAAATTGATTTTTGCATAATGAATATTTTTCCTTTTGAAAAAAAAAAATGATGAATTGTATACAAAAGTGAAATTGAAAATCCCTATATATATATATATACTATGAATTAAAGCTCTTTTAAATAAAGAAAGAAGAGGTGTTAAAACTTCGGTCTTTATCGTTTATTCTAAAATCAGAAATTATGGTAATGTATGATTATGTGATGAAGAAGAAGAAATTCTAGAAAAAAAATACTATAAATATAATTGTTTTAAGCTTACAAAATGTGATATCCGAATTCAAAGGGAATTTTAACGTAAAAGTTAAGATGTGATGAAAGGGCCGAAAGGAATTACAAAGGAAAATAGGGCTACCAATGGTGGCATGTGTATACCGATCAATACTGGCGATCGGTCCCAAACACCTCTCAGTGTGCTTATACTATAGAGTCTCGATTTAAACTGATCGATGTAAATGACTAAATTGGAGACGCATTGGCACGAGTCGGGTAAAAGGGAGGGAATTCCTACTTGCCTCTTCCGCTACATATCTTTGTTGGAAAAATAGGTGACGTAAAACCTTCATTATCTTTTATTTTTAATGATGAATGACCAGGTGGAATAAACTTTATAAATGCAATTCATAAAAATAAACATTTAGAACCCCTCGATGTTATCGTGAATAAAACAACAGATCATGATATATGCAAATATCCAAGATAAATAAAACAGTTATGGCTTCAATACAATAAATAAAGCTTAATTTATGAATATTTAAGAGTTTTAAGACTTGATATTAAAAAAAAGTTCCAGGAAATGTGATGATGTGGACTCTTCTTTCGATCGCCATCTCGATCTTTTTTTTTTCTACTAAAGTGATGCTTTAACCTATTGACTAATATGATGCCATTTTTTTAATGAAGAGAAATCAAGATTGTGTACAAATTATACCTGTCATGATGTGTACATGGTACTTGAACT